>JAYJME010003976.1:0-11448 GCA_036873775.1 Costaria costata | reverse complement strand
TAAGGGGGGTAGTGGGAAGAAGAGAGAGAGACAGAGAGAGAGAGAGAGAGAGAGAGAGAGAGAGAGAGAGAGGCGGCGTAGGAAATCGTGGATGGGATATAGTCCGGCAGGAGGCGCTTCAGTAAATCCTGTAGGAGTGGTGATTGTCATCGTATCTCATGCACAACGAGGTAGTGAAAAGGGAGATCGCCAGCCTGGCGTAGCATCAGTCTTCCTCATGTGACAAATCTGATAAATAAACAAAAGGTAAAAAATAAGAGGAGGCTCAGACACTTGCTACGGGCTGGTGCTGCGGTATTATAGGGGTTGGCCACTCGTGCGAGTGGCTCTGTACTTCTCGAAAAACTCTGCAGCTGAAATACGTTTCGTTGATGTAGCGTAAAAAACAATCCCATGCGGGGGTGGGGTGCATATCGTGAAACCAAAACGCATAGACGACACTAGACTAGCCTAAAAGCTTAAGACTGCAACGAAATAGGGTTAGGGTTGAGTGACAGTAAGCGGCTGAAACTATAGGACCCAAACACTCTTCCCCTTATACCCCTAATGCTACCGCAGCGGGACTTTAGGATAGGAGTACAGTGGCAAATTTGGACCAAGATTACCCAGTGTTTGGGTCAGATGTAGAGCTCTTCAGGGAGGAGCTTCACTAAGCGTCATACATCTGACACTTACCATGCTACTAGATAATAGCATGACAATCCCGTAGAGGTGGGGTTAGGGTTAGGGTTAGGGTTAGGGTTAGGTGCACCCCGTGATACTGTGTGTTTCGTTGCCACCTAGACCATGGGACGGTTTGGCGAGATTAGCGTACACTTGTTTGAAGATCAGTGTTTGGGTCAGATGTAGAGCTCTTCAGGGAGGGGCCTCACTAAACGTCATACGTCTGACCCTTACCATACTATTAGTAGCATGCGTGACAGTTCCTTAGAGGTGGGGTTAGGGTAAGGGTTAGGGATAGATACACCCCTCACGCGTGCTACGATAAGAGCTGCGCGTTTTGCCTTAGAGTTCAGCTTACAGTGTTTCTCAAAGTCAGCTGGTTTAAGTATAGAGCCCGTCCAAGCAAGGAGCTTCACAAAATGTTAGATGCTCTCCTATCGTACCAAACCAAGCGTACCGTACCGTACCGTACCACGTGTCCCCTATCGTACCGTACCACGCGTCCCATACCCTACCAGGCGTCCCGTACCATACCATGCGTCACCAACTGTATCACACGTCCTATACCGTGCCACGCGTTCCATACCGTACGACGCGTGCCATACCGTACGACGCGTCCCAAGCCGTACTGCGCGTCCTATTCTGTACCACCGTTAGCGGCGTTAGCAGCGTTAGCAGGGAAAAGGTTTTTACCGGCTGCGGGGTTGGCTGCGGCGTCTGTGCCCCGCCGTGGTCACCATGGGTGCTTCCTAGCGCCCCTGACGGAGATCCAGGGGGGCTCATGTAGGCGATCGGCTTCCCATCCACTCCGACTTTAACCTGTAGCGTGTTGTCCTGCGGTCGGTAAGGAGATCGACGACGTGCAGTTGCAGATGGTGGAGGATCGAGAATGATTGAAGAATATTAGGTTTAGCATCATGTGTATTTTGCGGGTAGAAATGGAGTATTAAACAAGGACTGATTTATAGCATGTGTGCATAGATCGAGCATGAAATTTGGGCTTGAATGTTTCTGTCCATTCCTGCCCATTTCGCGCTGCGAGTCTGGGCGGCCCTTTCTGGTCCTGCAGCCCGCTGTGGCCCACACCTCACCAAACCGGCGGGGTGTCTCCTTCGTAGTGGCGAGTACAAACGTTTAGTGCATGATACTGACGTACACGGCATAGTGGACGGTTCTACTGACGCATCACACGGGAGGGGTGCACCCGAACATCTCTGGGACTTTGATTAACCTTTAAGCCACACCAGATTCACAACTCCATGGCTTGGGTACAAAAAGCATCACCTGTTGTAAAACAACACAATGGAATTCCACCGATACCACTGTAGTATGGTATTAAATAGGGGCAGTAGTTCGTCACTTGAGGAGCCCGGTCAAATCCCAGTGACATTTATCAGTGACACTTTGGCGAAAGCGGTCTACAAAGCTAGCAATATGGCTTGCAATAAGGCATGCCCTATCGTGGCATTCGTCTACAGTAGCTACTACGGTATAGTACGTACTTCGTATCATCTGTCCCATGTTGTGTACATGCCCGGTACGTTAGACCAAGCATTTACATTCCATATCTCCTATTTACGGGGGACCACAGTTAAAAGGACCTACTGTGGACACAATAGGACCTACTGTAGACACCAAAACCTACATATTTCCCAATTTTTGCTAACAACATTTGGTCCATAGTGAATAGGACCTGTTGTAGATACAACAGAACCTACTGTAGACAACGCAATCCACATACTAAGAATTTCCCTAGTTTTGCGAACAATATTTGGACCTATTTACTATGGTCCCCCTATATATTTTCCTATGTTTGCTAACAATATTTGGTCATATTTACTATATGGTCCCCTGGAATACCATAACTGGTGTATATATACTTGTTCATATGCTTCGAAGTATGTGGCACTGCTGCGGGAGCCCCCCCCGAGTATCACTGCGCAGTATACTTCATATTGTACGGCACCACCGCCAACAAAAGCCACCGCCTTCGGTACCGCAGTCGCAGCCGCTGTTCGCTTTCCCGCTACACGGATGTGTCCCGCCCAAACGGGCTAAGCGCCTACCTGCTATATGCCTAAACTTCAAACCAAACTAAACTAGGAAACAAACTATGTACTTCGTATACAGCTATGAGCTGCTAAAACTAGAATAACTACTACTGTGGCCGCTGGCTGTAGAACTAAAACTAACCTACACCAACATGAATACAATGGTACATGAGTGTTTTGCTTGCTTACCGTGAAGCTCGTAAACACGTGCCGCCACGTAAAATGCATACATGAGCTAGCCAGTTGGCCCGGTCTGAGGTACAAGGATGGTCCCGACGCTACGCACAACTTTGTCATTGGTCGGCCCCCTTGCGGTGATGTGTGCCTCTCGATAAAATGACAAATAGTGCGGGAGGAAGGCTGTTAGTATCGGAGAGAGTTTTCCCCAGAAATTGAAGACTTTACAGAATTTACAGTGTTATTGTTTAGCGCATTTTGTTTTTACTTCCAGATTTTCCAGGTTTTGCTTGCCAAATATGCCAAAAAAAACAAAATGATATTTTCCCTGTTGAGAATTTCACCAACAATTATTGTGACAGAGCGCCTCCGTGTCTTGATGCAAATTGAATTTCCAAAGTTTCCATTTTTTCGGAAATGCTGGGGGGAAACACTCACCAATATACTAACGGCCCTAAGCAAAGGAAATGTACGGTTTCAAAAGCGATTCCAGTTGAGGCTATGGCATTCACTGCGCACGCCGGTGATGGCGTGTCTGGGTTGAAAGCACCAGACACCATCATGCAGTCGTATCCGACATCTTCAGCACAGCACCATACGCAAATGGCAGCGATGGGAATACTGTGCCGTGTGGGTACACCTGATACACCTGACACACCTCACGGTTGATGAGGCTTCTCACTCTAGGAGCTCTATAGTAGTACTGTAAATCCAAATACTTGGTCTAATACGGTAGGGGGGGGCACCTTTGTGTCCTGTTTTGTTACAGGGGATACCGTATGTTTATGGTGTGTTGAGCTATGCGATATGCACCACCTCGCGATTGTTTGTCACGCTACGCCAAAAGTATAGCAGAAACTCTCATTTGGAGGAGAGGTGATTCACGAAATTAGGCACTCGCCCGAGTGGCCTAAGTACGCGGCAGTCTAAAGTGTTGGGGTACAGTATGATGCTATGCTTTGTTATGCTTTGTTATGCTTTCTTTTTATCTTCCCATTTATTATCTGCACTCGTCTTTCTCCTTCTCCCTCCCTAGTAAGTCCGATCCGGGGTCACTAAGCAGGCTCTTCTCTCCCCCGTCCCCACTACGGTACGTGTCTTGAATTTTTATCGCGGGAAGAGTTGAGCACTAGTGTCTTCCCTCGTCGACTCGCGTCGAATTCTGCTTACCGACACTATAAAGCGCTCTCGGCAATAATTGGTGTCATTCGAGAACAAAAGCCCTGTGCTTCCGCCGGAATTTGAACCCGCGACCTTCCAATTTCAGAGCGTTCGAGGATACTTCTGAACCACAGGGGTCGTCCTGCTATATTACCCTAGCGCCAGTCAAGCACGCTGTCTGTTTAAACCTCACCCGTCTAACAACTCCATGCCCTGCCATAGGTGTGCCACAAACGATACACCAGTACCAGGTATTGTCAGCACGAAGGGCATCTGGTAGCAGGAGACCCACCAGACAGAACTAATGCAGTGGTAGCTTAACTCGTTTGGCCTAACAGTCTACTGCTACAGAGGGTGCCGCGAGCTAAAAGCACCACTTCAAGGATATTGTGACACGCCGAAACAGGCATCCTTAACTACGCGGTGCTCATATCTATATAGCGGGCTTGCGTTTTGTTGCAGTCTATCCTGTAGGCGGGGAGAGCCTTTTTGACCGTTTGTACTCCCGAATGACGGTAGCTCGGATGATCTTCACTCGCGGTGGCCATGTTAGTTAGTCCTATCGGAGCACGCGTCGAAGAGACAGAGGAAGGTGCGCGGCAAGGATCTTACCTTCTGGGAGAGGGGCCACGCCATCGACACTTGTCCAGGGTGTTTCAACTCAAAGAGGGCCTTCTTACTTTTGTACTTGAACGTGAAGACAGCTCCTGCGATGACCGGCCAGTACACCCAGCTCTCGATCACGCCCGTCGTGTACGTCGCCAGAAACATGCCTCCGTCAAGCGAAACCTGAAAAAATATTTCAACTTCGAACAGATCAGATTGGCATTCGTGACATCTATCGTTCAGGGGAAACAGGTCCCTGCTGTATATGGTATGCTCTTCGATTTGCATAGGACGGGTGGTACGATAGGGCATGCCTTATTCAGTACGGTATACAGTAGCACGGTTTGGGCTAAATGTCACTGGGAAGTGACGGGCTCTTCAACGAGGAACTACCTACATATCATACCTACTGTAGTACAACAAGTGTCTAACATCGGTGGAGTACGTACTGGTTTTGTGTTTCCAGTTATCTTTGTGGTGTACCTGGGTCGTGGAATGGTTGATCGGGTTGAACTGTTAGTTCTTCCCAAAATCAGTGGTTGGCTGAGGTACAGAGTACAGAGTACAAAGCGAGGTCCTATTAATAGAGCGAGAGTGTCCGAAACACTATTAATAGGCGCAACTCCTCCCGTAGCAGCCATCATAGGCTATATCACATCATCTATATGATATAAACACAAATCATTTACCTTGGTATAGCATTTATATATTATATATATCATAACATATATCATATATATTATTATGCTTGCCATCATCTGACAATGTGCAGCATGTTCTTCAAAGTTGATCACTCAAAACATCCCCGGAAGAAGAAAACAAATCTTGTTTATATATCATACATGTATATCATATATATCATACTTCGTACAAGTATACCAGGTATCCGGGAGCAGGTCAGAGGTAGCAGGTCTGAGGTATCGTGTTGCACGGTGTAGAGCCGTATGATCTGCACGATCTAGCTCACGTTTCCTTGTGGGTCTGTACTCCATCACAGAGTATGCACACAACATATCAAAACGACAGCTATAGGATCTAGATTATCAAAAATTGATCGTCATCTAGATCGTCATCTAGATCGTCATCTAGATCGTCATCTAGATCGTCATCGGTTCCAAGTATGTATGTGGCGGCCACACTGCTTTTTTCCACACTTATATTTTCCTTACTAACTGCTGTATGGAGAATTCCCCCAACAATCGGCATCTATCTAGATCGTCATCGGTTCCAAGTAAGTGTGAAATATATCCAACGTGATGGCGTGTAGTGGTGTCGGATCGAGGTGGGCTGGGTTGATTGACTACGTGTAGTCATGGGTAGCATTAAGAAGTTGTACACTCAAGTTTCAGCAGTGGAAGGTTACTATATACCTGGTACCTGGTAGTAGATATACTAGGGCTGGACACTGGCAGCCTCGACCAGTCGATTTTGTATTAACTGTATCATCTATCAGCTATACTGGCCTGTAGTGAAAACACGTTAGGGACGCCGCGAGCCATGGGAAGGCCGTTCAAAGTGCGCAATTAGAACCCAGGACTCTCGTGCTACGGAATGAATGCGCCTGATATGTATATGTATGTATGTACGAATGTATGTATATATACATATATATCTCACGATCCCCCCTGGTGGAGCTCTGTATCTCGCCCAAAGCTGACCTTGATAACCAAAACAAATCGCAAAACAGAGGAACAACTCCATGGGCTAGGCAGGAATAATCACAAATGGTGTCCCACCAAGAATACATCGTGTGCTTCGCAGATGGAAATTGATGTATCCACACTAATCCGAGACATGAATGCATTGCTTTCACCCCCCCCTCCCCTCAGATGGGGTCTAATATATGATCTATAAATGAATTGATGTAACCCAACCCCCCCTCAAACCATAACCCTTAATGATAGTTAATTCATTCAATCCACCCGTCTAATATCAAATTTGATACTTACTTGTTGCAATCCTTGCAATAGACAGAACATCATCGTCTTGAAATGTAGAAAGTGTCGACCTTAGAAGCCATATAAAACACTATCCATAGTGCTATGAGTAGTGTCACTAGCGCTATTAGTAGTGTCACTATTAATAGTGCTATTGGTAGTGTCACTAACTAGTGCTATTAATAGTGTCACTATTAATAGTGCTATTAGCAGTGTCACTAGTGCATTACTAGTCACTAGGGTGTTCGCAAATAATTTGGTTGGCATTGCTATGGTTGGGTTTCTTCAGGTCTGTTTCGTATATTAAAATGACACCAACCCACGAAACGTTAGGGCATTTTGTGGTCGTGGATAAAAGTGTCTAAAATGCCACTTTCACCTAATTATGCTTGGGTTGTTGGGTTATTGTAGCTCTCATCCTAACGATTTATCGTGGGTTAGATTCATTTCCAAACAGGCCGCATGAATCCCACTCATATTGATTCCCACTATATTGTTGACAAACACGCTACAAATGCTATTAACGCTATTAAAATGAACACTATTACGGGGGACCATAGTAAATAGGACCAAATACTGCTAGCAAAAATTGGGAAATGTATAGGTTTTGGTGTCTACAGCAGGTCCTTTTAACTATGATCCCCCGTAATACTAATGCTATTAACACCATTATTATGAACACTAGTAGTGTCGTAACATACTATAGTGTGGTGTAAAATTACGTTGATTGGGTAGTGCCTCAGACGCGGAACCGCGGCAGTCGGAAATGTTTTGATTTGCATGTGCCATAGAGCTAGCTACAAAGCTAGCTATAGGGCTAGCTATAAGGCTAGAGCTTTAAAGCCAGCCATAAGGCTAGAGCTTTAGGGCCAGCTAAAAGGCTAGCTAAAAGGCTAGCTAAAAGGCTAAATATATATATTTATATATATGAGGCTAGCTATGAGGTTGGCTATGAGGCCAGCTATAAGGCTAGCTATAAAGCTAGCTATACGGCTAATAATAGCTATAAGGCCAGCTATATGGCTAGCTATAAAGTCAGCTACTAGAGTAGCACGCGAGCGTCAAGGTAGCGGATCAAATTCGGATTTTGTTGGGCCATATCTGATATTTTGTTCATCATGTGGCGGCTGGATTTTTTTTTAAGGTTAAACTTGAGAGCTTCTTAACTGGGGATCTTCCGAAAAATGGAAAATTTGGTTATTACGCTTCACCTGCCTGTACCGTATCACAGCATGCATCCTACCGACAGAGCGATGCCTGTGGCCAGCCATATGATGGAGAGCACCCCAAAGAGCCGGAGAACAAAGGCCCCAAGGCACTCTGCACAGAGTTTTATGCAGGTCGGCATCGATTGCGCACACGCGCAGGTGGCCAGAGCTTTCAGGAGTGTGCTGCAAGCACGCGGTACAAACAGGCCGATTGAGCAAGCAAGCAGCCAAGCAAGGGTGACAGGCAGTCAAGCTGATAGGCAACGTGCTGATAGGCAGTGTAGACCTGGTGATGGGCGGTGTAGGCATCTCCTCTGAATCGATTGTCTTTGATCGCAGCGGCGCCTGTGTGTTGTGTCGTCGCTACAATGGCTACACAAGCGGACGCCGAAGATGACTGCTTCACAAGCGAGGAGAACAGTGCCCACCGGCGGCTATATGTAGTGTCCTACACCACTTGGAGTAACCATGGGACATCTCATGGGCCTAATGTGCCATTGCTTTTCTCGGGGTAGCACAACTGGGATTCCAACAAGCTAGGCATCTAGCGATATATTTCTGCAAAATAGACACCGAAACCAGAGATGTTTGTAGATCCTCGCTGCGATGAGGAGTGAACGACGTCAGGGAAAAATGTTTGGGCTCAGAAGAGCAGTCCTCTCTTAGCCGTAGCACCGCTCATGACTATATCATCTTAGACTGTGCAGGACAAGCTGGTGCCATGACTGCTGCTGCAACCGCTGACTTCTGCTGTGGTAGGGGCGGTACCTTTGGGTCCATTGCTTCAGCCAGTCAGATCAGAGCCACTCGGGAGAATGGCTGCCCTAATTTTCGTGTGTCCTAAGCTTTTGTGCTGCATTGTTTCCCGATGTGCACCACATTTCGTGTGTTGTGGGGTACGCTCCGCCAAAGCAACAAAATAACTGTCCAATTTGAGAGAGGTACAATAGTCACTCGCCTTGTAATTGGCCTAATCGCAGTAGTCAAAATCATGGTAGCATTGCGGCCGTACCCTAGCCGTAGCAGCAAAGGTGCAGCGCCTCTTATACAGCATTAGCACGACTCAAAAGGGCAACAATCCCGAGCGTATGATGTATAATACCAACTTCCCTCTCTTAAATCGAAGCACGGCTCACCTGTTGGGAACGGTACAAACCTTGATGATACACGATAGAATGTACCATTCCCTTATACTATATTGAAGTCTAACACCGTTCCTGCTCAATAGTAGGGTCAAATATGTGGAAGGGGTACTTTGTGAGGATCACTTCGTTCCTTAAGAACGGAGGACTGAGTTATACCGTCAACGATAACTGTTAACTCCCAAAAAGACCGCCCCCTCCGTTGTACCCCCCTCTTAAAAGGGCAGCCCCTCTCTTAAATCGAAGCGCCGCTCACCTGTAGCGGACGGTGCATGCCGCGATGATGAACGACAGGACGTACCATTCCATTATACTCGTGCACGCTGTGGAGTACTCCGACACCGTTACCTTGGCGGAGGGAAAGGCGAGAAAACATGCAATAACCAGCACGACAGCGTCAGCACTGCTTTCACCCTAACCCTAACCCTAACCCTAACCTTAACCCTAAACCGCCTGTGTTTGTGTTAGGCACTTCACCCCTACCGTACGATGTAATCGGTTTTGTTTCTTATTAAATAGCAGACCGGGAAATCGACTCGACGAAGAGCGGGGTACCGACCGAGCTGAGACCGACCGACCGACAGAGAGGCGTACGCCGACCGACCGATGAAGCATCCCATGGCAGAAGAGGTGCACTTACTTACTGTGGTGTTTCTCGAGCTCTTGGCTTGAAGAGCTCCATGCTTTTTTCAAAGTTTCCGTCTAGAAAGTGGCGTCTTGACGCCATGAACAATAACACTATCTATGTCTAGGTATACAGTACATAATTCAATAATACCGCAAAGGTATTGGGCAGTTTGACGGTTGAGGATACCCGTCAGCCGTACACTATCTCTCGAAGAAATGCTACTATAATAAGGCATGCCCTACAGTAATAACGCGTGCCCTATCGAACCACGCGGCTCTCTACAACTCCCCTTCAAGCCTCACCCAGCACAATACACCCCGTGGTGGCGCCGTGGCCCCGGGCTATAACGGGCGCCGTGCTGCCCTCTCTCTGCTTTGTACGCACCGTGCCCGTGTTGACTCCGCTCCCTTCTCCGCAAAGGTACTCGTAATTCGGGCTGTCTGCCGTCTTGCCGAAGTAACTGTTGTTGCACCCAGCGTCGCAGGTCTGCGTGTTGGTGTGGTTCATCTGGTGCGTCCGTGTTGATCGACGTGTAGAATGGAGTTAGATTTCATGCGCGTACGTTAATAACTTCTAATTTCTTGTTTCCCTTGGTTTACTCGTTGTTCTTGTTCTTCTTCGTAGTGTTCTTCTTGTTGTTCTTGTTCTTCTTTCTGGCAATGTTTATGAGACATTCATGCTACGAGAGAGGTACTGCTCTAGCACTTTATGTAGCACTTCCTGGCCAAAATGTTTGTGGTCGATGGGGATCCTGATTCGACGAGGAAGTAGTGATCAAATGCAGCCGGTGGAATCCTGTTCGGCGTGTACAACTGTGTTCGTGTTGTACATTACTGTTCTGTACCAGTTACCAGGTACCTATGAAATAATATCCATGGGGTATTTCGTCGAGTTGAGTTTGCACGGTTTTGGTAAAACAAACGTAAGTGTAAGAGCCCCTCCAGTGCGGAGCCTCGGCAAATAGTATACTATAGTATTACAGTACTGTAGTACCAAAAGGTACCTGGTACGCCACTCCCTACCGTAGTACTTGTGATGACTGCTCACGTCGTGACTGCTCATGTGCTGAGTGTGCTTATAATGTGCTGGGTGCTAATGTGCTCATGTGCTGAGTGCTAAGTGGTCGACGCCGAATGAAGTTAATGGTTGGCATTGCCGGACCGAACAGATGAGGATATCAAGCAGTACGTAGGTGAACGTACGAGGTGCCGGTCGTGATTTTCTCATGGTGTTCTCGTTTTTCTCAGCTGTAAGTGATAGGTGTGCTCGTACACGCAGTAGCGACCCCCTCGAACGGAGTGAAGAAACAAAACGTTGTTAATTGTACCGATACGAAGTGATAATTAGGGATGTCTGCGTGGGGGGTTGGGGTCAGAGTATATAAGAATGGGATTGAGGACCTGCTCACAGGACCAGTTTTCGTGGGGAACTCTTGTCGCGTAGGTCGGCAAAACCCACGCTGGAGGAGTCGAATAGTACGGTACCATTCGGAGGCTTGGTCATCAGAGACGACTGACTGTAGGCCGTAATGCTGTAGTTAGGAAGGCATAATAACGGGGAGAGACGCGGTAATATGTGGGACGCGTGCTACGATAGAGGTTGCACTTTTTGACTTTTTTGTTTCTGAATAACGGGCTCCTTAACCCAAACATCGTCTGAATGTCGTTAAGGTTAAGCAATATGATTGTTTTTGATGCCTAGTCCATGGTTTTTGTCGTCGGGCTGCCATTTCAGTTTACTCAAAATCAGTTTTCGGGTGTGGTTTGGACTCCTTAAGTGAAGAGCCCCAGAAAAAAATGGTGCACCTCTATCGTAGCATGGGTCGTGGGTTTGATGCACCGGCGATTGCAGGAGGCGGTGAGAGGGGTATCTGGC
>JAYJME010003975.1:0-11449 GCA_036873775.1 Costaria costata | reverse complement strand
TTGTTGTGGACCAAATACGGACGTTTTGCCGCCGTTGATGTTGCCGTCCGCCGGCAGTTTTGATATCGATGCCAGCCAGCGCGTTTGCTGCTATATTTTCCCATTTTGCTGTTGCTGTTGCTGTTGCTTTTTGCTGGCTTCTGAAGTTCACCCCAAGGGGCGCGTTACCCTGTCTGTTATACTGTATGCCCGCCATCGTTATCCCCCCCCCCCTATATAATATACTTGGAAGTATATGCATACCAGTAGGTTGTGTTGGCGTCGGTTTTAAAACGACTTTGTAAAGCGTTTCCGCCATCCCTTTACGCATATTATATATATATATATTCTTCGGATACAGGTTGGGTTGGCGTCGGTTGGCAACGATGCAGTAAATAAAACACGCCAGTCGCTGTGTGAGCTGGACAATCAGGGTAACTTTTTTTTTTTTTTGGCGCTCACCGTGAGGATTGTCGAGTTAGATCGTCTTGCGCGGGGTGGAGAGCCCTAACTCCGCACGAGGGGAACGATCGTATGTAGTACAGTAGTGATAATATGGAAAGGCGCCCACGAGGCAGTTATACAGCAGTAGTAATACCGATTGCTGTCTCTGGAGTGGCCACGCCAGAAAACAAAGCAACTCATTGGTCGCTGTCATCCCATAAGCAAGAAAGCAGGCACAAGGTGCCGAAGTCCGCCTCACAAGCGGTTCTTACTCGTAGTAGGATGCAGTTCACCCTTGATGCGGCTCGCCGAACACCTCATGGCGCTTCGCGCTTGGTGCAAGCAATGTCTGCCTGGTTGGTGAAAACCGGACGTGCTCCGTCCCGGCATAGTAGGGATGCAAGGGTCTATGGTCATACAACTACGGCCATGCACGAATCGAGTACACTCCTCCCCCCCCTTTACGAACCCCGCTCTTACCCAGTAGGTCTACGGCTATACCTGGTATTTCATAGTGAACTGCTTCAAAAGGGGTGCGCTCCAACTTCGCCTATACCTGGTACACAGTACTGTCCACTGAAGAACGAAACGCCACCATTTATGGAAACTCGGAAAACGTTCCCATGGGATGGACTCCCACCCTAGTGTGCATCGGCGCGGACGGTAGGGTTGAGGGTCGGAGCTAAGGTTGAGCTGTGACGCGAAGTGCAAACTATGCCGACAAGTAACAATCGGAGACGGCTAATATAACCCTCGAGGAGTGCGACTCCATCAGTTGGGCGAGTAGTACGCAAAGGTGTGTGGCCCTGTCAACAACGGAGATGGAGTACGCCGCCCTAAGCGTGTTCTTCACTGACTGAAATAGCTCAACAGGCAGTTCCTTCTAACGAACAAAATATATACTTTGGGGCTCTAAGCACCCAGTCTCGTCAGCAATCTCCGGGGCACTCCCCTCACCACGTACCACTAGAACCTAGGAGCACACCATGGCCATTCTTCAGCTCACAAGGATCTAGGACTTGTTCATTAGAAGGGACTACCTATTGAGCTATATCGATCACGTGACTAAAACAGCTCAACAGGTAGTTCCTTCTAACGAACAAAGCGGAGGGGTGAAGGAGGCTTGTTCAGGCTTTGTTCACCGCTCGGTATTCTCGTTTATTTCTGGGGAACCAGCTGGATCATGTACTCGGGTGCTTGAACACCTCCTTCCGAACAAAGTGGAAGCACACGTCAACGTGCTTGCTTCTGGCGGATCTACGGGGATTGGCAGTCAATGCTACGGACCCTTGCTTGTCTTCAAACATCCGAGTACACGACCCCTTTACTTCCGAGGAAATGAACAATAATACAGCGTCCGTAACCAAGCTTCCTTCACCCCTTCCTCTCAGGCGATGTGGTCGGCTTCCGTTGCCGACAGCATCACGCACCTTTGCACACTACTCGCCCTACTGGTGGCCGCACCTCTGAGGGTACTAGGCGTCCCAATAATGAACGCCTGTTGTTCTCCTTGTTGGCATAGTCTGCATCGCTACGTATGCAGCCAATTCCAACCCCGATCCCCGCACATATAATACGTCAGGCGTAAACCCCTACTGCAATCTTGTGGAGGTACACCACAATCTCCAAAACGCTTTTTTCAGGGCCTCTCGGTGGGTGACGCACAACGGACAAGAACGGCGTTAGCTACGTCCGGCCTCGTCATGGTCGGCAGCCACGTCGAGAAACCTACAGCCTCCCTGTACGACCAGTCTCCTCCAGGCTCGCCCTCCGTCCTCGGACCTGTTCATAGTTCCACACCGATTGCCGCGGGTCGCGGGGGTGTCGGATATCGGACGTTAAGTGCAACGCACGCTAACAACATCCAATTATTTCCTATAAACACTTTTAGAGTGCTTCTAAAATCCTCCAACTCCCAGTCGCGCTTGAGCGCCCAACCCATATGTATACCACGTCCGTTTTAGGTCCGAAATCTCTTCACTAATAATGCGGCATGGAGATTTCTGCATGTCTCATCCGTTCGTGTAACAACAACATCTTCTGGATGAAGAGTCATTATGAAGTCTACCTTGCCGTCCGGAACCATGCGAAAATCACACGGATCTGGCCTGCACTGCTGCATACCACACTCGACCACGGTCTCTATCAATAGTCCCACACACTGCTATCCGCTTTGTATGAGCCCATACAGCGATTTGTTGAGGCGAACGATCCTCTACCGAATATATCACCGCAACAACCGCGAAAAATTAATACCTGGTACCTGAAACCGGTGTATATTTCATGGTCGAAGTTGGCGCAAACAAAAGCTTGCGTGTAGAAGGATTCAATCCATCAATCAATGCTCATTGGCAACAACCGCCAGGATATTTTATGATGCTGCAGACGGGGATGGTGCCAACGTTTGGAAGCAATGGCGCCCTGCACCTTGCTGAAACACTTAGCCACAAGCCTAGCCTTACTTATACAATAACCCAAGCCTCGTCCGTTTTGCATGTACAGGAAGTATGGCCACTTAGGTCATAAAGAGTTCCGCCCTTGCGGTGGTCTCGCGGCTTCGTACGTGCCTGTAAATTTGTTACTATACGAAGTACAATTATACTTTCATGGCCTCGTGCTACGCCGCCCTGTGCCCGGCACGCTCTACACCCACAACTAACTCCGAGGGCGGTTCTACATCAGCTGGGTAACCACACGGCGTGCAAACGGTTTTTTTCTTGCATCATGCTTGGTCAGCCCTGCACGGTCGCTCCGTCGTCCACGGTCCAGAAGGCACCCATCGGAATGTCGCTCTCACGGCAAGCTTCCCCCCTTTCATGGCATGCATACAGCAACAACGCCTCCTCGACATCGGGGCTCAGGGCGAACCCACGTCCAGCGCACAGGTCACCCGCTTGGTGGTGCCGTTTACCCTGGGTCCGGCTCCTTATCGCCGCGGGGAGCTATCGCCGAGTTCGTGCGCCGCCCTCACTACTTGAACCGCGGGGGGGTCCTATCCGTTCCCTTGGTCGGTGCCAGGCGATGATGCTGCGCTTGGGTCGCTGTTGTCGTCGGTAGCGCCGCCACTGACTCTATAAACGGCCGTCTCTTATGGGGGCGGGGGTGGCGGGTTGATAACACGTGCTTCGCTGCAGCAGTAGCCAGTAGCCTACCGAGTAGCTGATCGGTAACATAATCGTTTGCAGTCAATGCTCAGTACTCGCAGCATGGAGTACTATTGAAGCGTAAACATATAACGGTTAAATATGACAGGCAGCTTTAGGCTATGCGGCGTATCTACGTACTGTAATACTTGGTTGTCAAGAAATAGGCACCGGCAGCCTATTGTCGTGGACAATATCCAGTAGAGACTGCAGTACAACTTAATCCGTACGAGCGCATCGTAGCAGCAGTACAACTTGTAGCTATACGTCGCGATGCCGCGTAGAATAACAGCGGTGCAATCATTGACTGCTGTCAACAGGCAGGAAGTACAGGGTATCTTCTAGAATAGGATTGCTACGTAGAGTGCATTTTGACAATATTCTAGAGCTGGCAAGGATCGTTCCTTACCGTTCAGAACTGATGTAGGCCTCTAGAGCATAGCAGTACTCCAGACGCCGAAGGATTCTAGAGCATGGCAGAACTCTATTGATAGTCGTCGAGGCACCACTCTACTTTGTCTCAGCTTCTGTACCCTCACGTTCTTCCTCCTTCCTTGCCTGAGAGAGCCTTCTTCAACATCAACGTCTTTTTTCTGAGCTGAAGTTCGCAACTGAACTTGTCTAACAGCAATCCAAGCGCTTATCTTTCAATTATGATCACTAGCGAGCGGGCCACATACATTTTGCCAACAGGTTGTCACGCGATCGTCCTGGCTATCCCACCGTGGGTATCGCCGGCGGCATGTGCCATCTACTGGTAGTACGATTATCGTGCATCATGCTTGCAAGAGGGCGCTTTCTCAAGAATGCGCCCAGATCGAACCCCCACACAACGCCGAGGGGGCCCAGTTGAGAGTCAGATCGTTTTCTTGATCATCTATAATACCGCCCCCACCACCACATTAATCTGACATGCTCACGTCTTTTGCGACCGACTCCCACCCCCCCTCTCCCACAGTTAGGAGTTTAGGCATCACCCGTCTTGGCCCCGATGCGCGTCGAGCTTCCCTTGCGAAAACCTTTTGCTGGGAGCACCTTTTGCAGGCGTGCAGTTCTCCTTCGAGAGCGGTCCCTTGCTGCTCCGCGGTCTTGTGGAGTAGAACCTCGAGAGCGCGCCCAGCAGCGCGCTAGAAGTCGGTGGTGTTAGTCGTAGTCGGTTAGTCGCAGACTTGTTAGGTGGTTGCCCCGGGTAGAGTACGGCACAAGCATTCCCCGCACCACTGCTGGCTTGTCTGTTTCTGTATTTGGGGGACAAAACCCCACTGAACGGAGAGTGGATCAACCATTTTGATTGCAATACGCGCGATGGTCCTCTCGGGGCGTTCATCGAAGGTGTGACCGTTGTGGATTTGGTCAGAGAGACTAAAGTGCAGCGGAGATCGGACGCGTGTGGAGCGTTGAATCAACACGGACACTAGGTCGTTTCCGGACCGAAAGGCGATGTTCAAGTGACAATAGTTGTATCCTTCGCGCGAGCGATTAGTGCCGTGAGCGATGCGCAGTTTCAAATGGCGTTCACGGTATTTGATCATGCTGTCTGTGGAGGGTGTGATGTGAGTAGACGTTTCGCTGTCACAAATCGAGGCTTCGTCTCTCACTTGCCAGGCCAACTCCCCGTGACCTACCCCGACGGCGTAATACTTGCCTGTCTCTTCAACCTTTAAAAGCTGAGGGCGAAGCAACATATTCATTAATGCCACCTCTCGTTCCTTGCATCACCAGCCCGGCCTCTTGCATATTTTTTTTCTACGGAAAGACATCAGCAGCATATGCCCCACTCCGGTTGTTCGGCTGTGTAATTCTACTAGCAAATCGGCTATATATTGTAGACCTGTTAGCCAGACTTGAATGCAGCCTTTTGCGGGATAGCTCACGTCGGCGGCTTTGGCCCTGCCATCGCCGCCTGCAGCCGCACCTCTACCGTTCTAGAGTATCTCGATCGCTTCGTTGTCCTTTTTTATCAGAAGCGTCCGGCTTTTCCTCTTCCGCAGCCGCCACTGGCACCGTCGCCGAGGTACAGCTCATGGCCCGCGTTCGAGCCGTGCTGTTTCCGCACAGTCGATCATGCCGCCCTCCCCCGCGCGGCATGCATGCTGTCTTCACGGTCGATGCCAGCAGATTCCTCGCCTCGACCTCGTACTCAGCAGGAAGAACATCGATAAACATGATGTACAGCATATGGTCGGCGATTGTCAGACCATTTTCGTGGCAAGACCCTCTGTTCTACCCCATCTCCTGGGGCGAGTCGCTGCCCTGCGATATCCTGAAAAACTGATCAAGCGCCAATAAAGGTCTGCTCTCGCTCCCCTCTGTCTGGGGACCGTACCACGCAAGGAGAGCGTCCCACGCTTCTCTCAGCTACACACAACCGATCCAGTATTTGCTTTTTGCTCTTCGTCTTGAGCGCTGTCATCAGAAAATCCCAGACCCATAGCAGTGTTCTTCTGGTTGCTTTCGGGCTGGCCCCTCTGGCGACTAGGACCCCACCTTCCGTATCTACAATACTTTCGCCACGGTGAGCTTTTGCGCCGGGGTCTCCGAAATCAACACATTCAGGAACGTGATATTTTTTTGCGTAAGAACGCCCTTCTTTTGTCAAGGTGCGAATTCTGCGAGTGTCCCACTAAACTGTCTGTGGAACGGGGCACTTAATACGCATCGCGCAATTCATCTGCCGTGAGGAAGTAAGGCAGTCCACAACCGCCACCAAACTCACCGCCGAGGTGAAAACATAAAAACACGCCTTTCTCCAGCGACGTTCAGCTAGTCTTGTTGATCCCTCGCTTGACCACCGCCCCCTAGAACATCTCCCCGCCCGGTTATTCTGTATGACGTCCTTTTTTGCATAAACGTCGGTGTATTTCTGCATTTTGTGCAAATGATTGCCAAGCGGGTCTCCTGCAGCAGCGCCCCCCTCTGCAGCTGGACTTTGCTCAGCCCTCCTTCCTCAAGAACTCCGCCATCGTGTTCCTTTTTGAATCCATGATAGGTGCCTGATACTCTTGAATCGTCGGGGCCCATCGTATTCCTCGTTGCACCCGTCATTTTAGTGCCTGGTTGTATTGCGTCGGCGGCTGCATTTCTCGTGGCAGCTCTCGTACTTCGTTTGCCCGGCTCCTCGTGCGCCGACCTCCGTGGAGCCATTCCAGGTTATCTGATGCTTGTATTATCTGATACTCGTATCAGATAACAGATAATCTGATACTTGTATCAAACTGCTTGAACCACGGTTTACTCCTTTCCGTTTACAACTGCATAAATGATCCCAACTCTAATTCAATGTATTTTGTCCCTCCGAAAAAATGGTTGCGAGTGTATTGGTGGCTACTGCTCGTGTTGGCGCGAGCCAACACGAGCTTACGTCTGCGAACAACTTTTTATTTATTTGTTCGGGCTTTCCTCATCATTCACAGATGCACCGACACAGAAAGCAACTTTCCAGAGTTTCAGAGCGAAGGGTGCAGTGGCTGGCGTAGCGCGGTTTAGAGCACTGATTTATATTTATGGTTTATGGTGCGAGACACTCTATTTACTTTTTCTGGGTTTCAGCACTTTTGCAGGCGTGCTTGATCCGGGAAAACGGGCGATCGGGCCCGCTCTCCTCAAAATCCCACCGGCTATTTCGTGAGACGTACCCAGCGCCGAATCCTGCTTATTGGGACTGGAGCTTGAAAAAACAAAATATCAACACAATTCACTTCCGGCCAACTACGTTTCGGTAGGTATTTATCGGAAGAATGACCAGTTTTTTTAAATGGTTGTTTGAGGGTGACACGGCCCGAAAACTCCGGAAAATACTTGCCACATGATTTGTCCGAAAATGAGGACACCGTCCAAACTGCGAGCTACACCCCTTCAGCAAACGAAACGGGCCCAAATGCCTTCCACCGAACGGTCGCAGGTGTTCCGACGAGGGCGAACCTGATTCGATCGTTCTCTGGGTATATAGATATTTTTTGTGCAGTATGCCAGGGTTTGTCTTCAGAGATGGCCCTAATCCTATTGGTTCCTGGCCATTCCTGATTCCTGATTTATGATTCCCTTCTGAACTCCCTTTCCGCGACTTCAAACTTGAACCCTGAAAACGGTACGTCTGCAGCAACGGGCGCTGTGGATATTGCTTGGATACGGATTGGCCAGAGTCAACCTCTCGCGATGGGCCGGCCAGTGCTGGCAGGAAGCAGTTGCCGCGGAACACAAGGTACAGCAGAGGTGGCAGAAACGGCAATAGCAACAAAGTGGGTCTGTAAGGTGTAAAGGTTGACCCCGGCATCCCGCCACTGGAGTTCCAGCATTTGACCAGCATGTGGGTGTTGCTGTTCATTGTTTTGTATTGGGCACGCGCCGTGAACGTCGTTTTGCCGCTGTAGAAAAGAGAACATTGCGTGGAGGGCGAGCGAGAGTCTTTGGAAGAAAATACTGAAGGAGTGGCATTTGTATCTGTTGGCGGGGTTGATCAGTTTTTTTGCTGTGCGCTTGGGGCCATGTGTCAAGAAAATCCGCACTGCTTGGTGTTCAACCGGCGTTGCACGCCACAACTGGTACAGAACACGTGCTCCGTACATACTTCACCATACGCTGCTACTTCCAGCGATTGGCAGCAGACCACCGGTAGTACGTTGTACGTGAAGGGGAATGACCAAATCATTCAAGTTTGCAAGCAGCGAGTTCTGTGTTTGCAGGTGTTGTTCATTGCGCGTCGTTCGTGGTACATCACTCGCGGTACGTCGCTCGCGGCCAACACAGCGCAAGCAATTGATAGGAAGCATGGAGTTCCATGATTGGTGCACTTGTTTTACGGAGTGTCCGATTATGCGGCGTCTATTGTTTGCCTCATTCTGACGGAAATACCCCACGATCGTTCGTGTGCATCTTTGATTTTTTGCCACCTCTGATGTCACCCAGGGTCTGTTCATGAGCGTGATGGCTCTTCTTGTGACCCTCTACGTGCTCTGCATACTGGTTCCAATAAACGCAGGTACGCTATGGTCGGTGTAGCCTACGATATACCGGTAGACCGGAACAGCCACATCCGTTCTCTTGCAAGGTCGAGCCGCGAGATTTGAGCGACCTCAAGCGTCCGCGCTCGGGTTGGCTCGCACAGCGTGCGGAGTACGGTGGACTCGCTCGACGTCCACCTGACCGCAGTTAAACAAGTAAACATGATGTAAGAGTACTACTGCTTAGCGCGCACACAACTGACCGCGCTAATGATGCCCATGATGCTCGGGTGAAAACATACTACCTTCAACAGTAAGAGTTGCGCCGGGTTCCGTTTGACAACAAGGGTGTTGTTCCATGCCGGTGCAACTCTACAGTAGTGTCCCGTTAGGCGCACCGGAAAAATAAACCTACGTCAGAGCGATGCGTGCTGGCAGTTTCTCTGTAGCAGCGGTCAGGCATTGTTTTTCGGCGCGAAGTGGTCGGACGCGCTCTGACCACGACGCCCGGGAGGCTTGTAGCAGCTGCCTGACTCCGTAAAATCCTCTCTCTTCCCAATGTCGCTGTCGGTGCTGTTTGTGTTTTGCCTTGTTGTTGTCGTTGCTGCTGATGCCCCGTCGCTCGGACACCCGGTCTGATAGTGGCTGAGTGGGACACGCACTTGCGCGGTGGGTCGGGGGGGCGGAAACCACCAAGAATCCGTCGCCATCGTTAGTGAAAGTTGTTCTACTACTGCTGCTGCCCCTACTACTGCTACTGCTACTGCTACTACTACTGCTGCTACTACTGCTACTACTACTACCACTACTACCACTACTACTACGAAGTACTACGACTACTACCGCTGCTACTACTCCTGTTGCTCCTACGACTGCTACTGCTACTGCTATTGCTACTGCTACTGCTACTGCTACTGCTACTGCTATTGCTACTGCTACTGCTGCGACCATTTGTTTCGCCGGGGCGCTGTGGAGTCGCGAAGACCAGTGTTAATAGAACTGCCACGGCTGGGCAAGATCCACGCATATATAGGCGACCTAATAATCGAGCAACGGCGGTGAAAAATCTCCGTGCGAATCACACTCACAAGGATTCAGCAACCAGCAGTCGTGGCACAGCAAAGCAGTGGGGGTAATGCTGGTGACAAAGTCGGGGGAGAGTCATGGGCGGTGATTTTACCTGATTGATGCATACCGGTGCTGTGCTGGACTCGTATGTGCGGTCGGTGGTTGTCCGGCCGTGAGTGTCAGTCTGTTTTGAGGCACAGATTGCGGGAGAGGCGTTGGTGCATGCAACTGGGCCATGGGTTGCCGGCGGCCATCCGCGAGCCTGTTCTGGATCACGCTCCGCTGAGATGGGTAGAGTGCGGATAGTGCACCTAAGTGCACCTACTTCTACGGTTACGTCTTATCATGTCTTCAGGGTCGGGATCTTACCGGAGTATTGATAGTAGATCGTCTAGTTTTACCGTGTGCAAGCGGACGGGGCCATTGGGCACAATTCCCATTGGACACGATTCGTCCATATCGCAGGCAGAACGACTGAACACTTGAATCCTTCCAGGACTGTTTGGGGAGGGGGGGGGAGTCTTGCCAGCGTATTTGGCGTTTGTGTTGCTGTATATCGGTAGCACGCCCTTACTTGTCTGCAAACCGCAGCAGCATGCATTGGAGATCTGTACAGTACTTGCAGTATTGGTCTTAGTAGTCAAGCGATAAGCTTGAACATATTTAAGAGGTAATGGCTGTGACCAATTGGTGGTGTGGCATGCCTCAGATACATTTACTCAGTATATATATGTATATATATATTTTTTCTCTTTGATGCCGGCTGAAGTGCTGCTTGCTGTGGGCGCTGTTGTTTGCTGCGGAAGAATTTGACCACAGCAAGCGATGAATGATGATAAATTAAATGGTTGTTGAGATGAGTCCATTATTTTTTTTGTTTAGTGGCCTATTGTATGTACGACGTACAATCTTCTTGGTGAGATAATTTTCCTTCTTCTGGTGCCTGCTACCGCGCGCGGTGCAACAATACCACCACCAGCAGCAGCAATCTACTTTTAAGTGGTATTAATAGTATTGCTTAGTAGTGTACCTCGTGTTTTATTGCTGTACGCTAGACTTTTGTATTGTTAATGGTGCTGCTGTAGTTTAACGCACACTATTACTGCTGCTTACTGCTGTGTGCGGCTGCTGTTGCTGTCTTTGTGCGCTATGTGCATGGTTTGCTGACCAAGACGACAACAGCCGAGCTATTGCAGTACTGTAATGGGAAGGGTCCAGTTAGACGCGACGTTATTGAGCTTCCGTTGAGTTTATTTCCAACGGTACTATTACTGCTCCTACACCAGACTGCCCATTCCATCCCCATCCACCGTCCACCATCCATAGACTACTATTTTTATTGTCGCTCGTGCGCAGCAATCGCAGCATCCTTCGTTCCTACAACAAAAACACAGCAAACCCTAAATAAAGTGGCACTTGTATCATTCATGTCAGGTATACTTGGAAGTAATAGATACACGTATCGATGTTATTAACCCTTTAGGACTACGCCCCCCCCCCGTTTAGGAAACAATAGGGGTACCGGTAGTATTTTAGAAATTTTAAGAAACGCCAGCTGTGAGATCGAGAGGATTTCGTCGAAACTCATCTTTGCAAGCTGCGTGGGATACTTCGATCGCGCGTACTATGGGCTTTGAGGGGATACGTTAACAGTATACTTCGTACACATACGAAGTATAATACTTCGTACTATAGTAAATATAACCTACCTCAAAAACAGCAGTGCAGCAATAATGATATTACCGTAGATTTGGGGCCCCGAGATAGCGGTGCTAAACAATTATCGCGTTGGTGTCATTACCCGTCTACGAGCAGCGTGAGCGCCCAGCAGCACGGGGAGGATCATGTTGCGCTCGAGACGTATTATATGACACT
>JAYJME010003974.1:0-11452 GCA_036873775.1 Costaria costata | reverse complement strand
GGGGGGGGGGGGGGGGGGGGGGGGCCGTCCGGTCCTCGCCGTAGTCACAGGAGCTTCTCTCTGGCAAAGAAACACGGTGTGAAATAAAAAAAATCAACAGAGTACCAGTTGTAGACTATCACTTGGCCCAACTTCGACAAAATGGTTCACAGATCAATACGAAATAGTCCACACAGACTGCATGCTACAGCTTCCTTCCGACAACTTTCCCACGCGGGCACGGATAGGGTTAGAGGTTATACGGCTTAAAGTCAAATCCCGGTATGGTATATTTAAACAACTTTGTCGAAGCTGGGCCAAGTCGTATACCATACACGCCTCGGTAAAAAAACACTACGTAAACGTTACAAATGTATATCGTAGACCATTCGAGCCACTACCTTATCCACTAATACGGGGGACCATAGTAAATAGGACCAAATATTGTTAGCAAAAATAGGGAAATATATACGTGTTGGTGTCTACAGTAGGTTCTATTGAGTCTACAGTAGGTCCTACTAACTATGGACCACATATTGTTAGCAAAAATAGGGAAATGTATACGTTTTGGTGTCTACAGTAGGTCCTATTGTGCCTACAGTAGGTCCTATTAACTATGGCCCCCCGTAAATACCTTTTTATTACAAAACTATAAATATACACCAGATAGACTAATAGTAGTGCTCCTTGTTGTATCTTTCAGAAAATTATGGGAAAATGCTATATTACCATTTTTTCTGCCGGTCGGTATTGTGACAGGAATCATAATAATTGCAGTACCATTTTGCATCGGCGACCATACAACGACAGCTGGGTGGTGCGGCTACAATATATATACTTCGAGGTACTACCATTGAATGTTTCCTTCACCTGCCATTCTCCGCTATTGACTGTAGTGGGAGACGTAGGCGGAGACCTCCTCCCTGCTTCCCCGTGCCATTCCTCTTCGGTAGGCGCCATCTCACCATCGCTAGGTGCTACCTTCTCCTCCTCCTCCTCCTCCTCCTCCTCCTCTTTCATCTGCCTCTCCTCCTCCTTCTCCTTCTTCTTCTCCTTCTGCCCCTCCTCGTCTTCGTCCTTTCCCTCCTTCTCTCTCTCCTTCTTCTCCTCCTCCTTCTCCTCCTCCTCCTCCTTCTCCTCCTCCTCCTCCTCCTCTTCTTACTCCTCACCCCCCTTTTCCTCCTCCTGCTGCTTACGCGGCACCAATAGCCCACTCGGGACTCTCTCCCCCAGCGATTCAACACTCGCCGCATCAGTCGTCCGCCCTTGTCCAACCGCTTGCTCCGCTGCGCCAGCTGCACTTGCTGCGCCTGCTGCGTCTGCTGCTCTTACTGCCCCTACTGCCTCTGCTGCATTTGCTACGCCAGCTCCACCAGCTTGGCTGGGCGGCGACACCACGTCCCTCGCCATCTCAAACTTGTCTGCCCCGATTGTTGTCGCGTTTGGCCCTAGCACGGCAGAATCTCCGTCAACATCCGTCTCCTCCACCTCAGCTATCGACAGAGCCGTTGCCGGAGAACCTCCCTGCAGAACCTCGCCCGGTAAGTCTGACTCCCCCACCTTACCACCGTCTACGGGCGCCCCATTCCCCCCAGCCACCCCTGGCGACGAGGAGAAGTCGACAGCCACCCCTAACGGCGAGGGCAGCGCAGTCGCCTTTCCTTCCTCGCGCACGCTACCGTAGCTCCTCTCCTTCTCAAGGTTGCTGTCCGGCGCATCGCCTGGCTTGTCTGCAGACAACGCTGGGGTATTGTTGTCAGAGGAACCCCCGCTCGAACAAGCTAGCGGCTCAGTCTCTCCCCCTGCTCCTCCTCCTCCTCCTGCTCGTCCTCCTTCCCCTCCCCCTCCTCCTGCTCCTCCCTCCCCTCCACTCCCACCACCGCCACCACTGCCACCACTACCGCCACCTGTCGATGTTCCAGGGAGTAACCCGGACCTACCTCCATCCGGCATGGCGGCTACACCTCCCCCTCGAGCCGTCTCTAAATTTCCTCCCACGAGTGCTGACTCCTCTTTGCCGCTGCCGCGCTCCAAGCCCGCCGCGACTACCGCCACCCCACCCTGTACCGACGAGGGCGACGCCGCTTCCCCCTTCCCCGCGCTTCCTCGATGTTCTGCCGCTGCTGCTGCTGCCACCACCACCGCCACTTCTTCCTCTACCTCTACATCTGGCTCTACCTCTGGGTCTGCTTCTTCTTTGGCAGTGACGTGTTCGATGCTCAGGGGTGCCTCTTCTGCTGTGCCATTGACGTGTTGGGTGCTCAGGGGTGACAGTGGACGGTCAAGCGTGCCTTTCCTCTGAGCAACAACTTCATCGCTGTTGCCGCGTGCCCTCTCTGCTACGGTTCCCTTAATGCCCGGCGCGTCGGCGACCCCCCCCCCGCCACCGCCGCCGCCGCCGCTAGGCTGCGCCCGGCCCAGCTGGTTCCTGGTCGCGCGCCCGTGGTGCGAGCTGCTCCGCAAAGAGACGGCACTGTTTTGCCTGGAGTACGAGGGCATCCCATGCCGTGATCCTTGCAGGGAGCCATGCCTTGAGCCTCGACGAACAACTCCGTGTAACGAACCGCCGTGCCTTTGATTGATGGCATTCAAGACACAGGAAAGTACATACTTCGTTAGTAAGCATAATTCATCAAATAATGAAGTACTTCTCGCGTGAGGGGGTGAGGGGGGTGGTTGGTTACTACATGGAGGCTGGTTGATGATTACCTGGTAATTATTTTCGGGATTCGGGGAAGACAAGTGTGCCATATCATGCCCGACAGACCCAGTAGAAAGCAGGATCAAACGGTAAATCCTACAAAAATATATAAAATCATGCCAGTAGTATAATACGAAGTTATCTGTTTAGTCCCCAGCGATCCAGGAGAAAACCCGCACCGACACTTAAAACATGCTCCAAACACATAAACGAAAAAAAAAAAACAGCAAGTTAACTTTTTTTAGTCCCGACGGAGCAGAGTGGACACCTGTGCCCATACTCACTGTACATGCATGCGCATTTTGGTGTATCGATTACAACTCAATTCGCATTCCCACGTGTTCGGGATTGGTCGTGCCATCATTATCGCGATTTCGGCCAGGGAAAAGCACCAGGGACGATCGTTACTGCTCTCACCAGACCCAGGTGTTTTTCATGGTATATACCTGGTAGTGGGCGAGTAGCAGCCGCTACCACGGGGGGGGCATAGTAATCGGACCCTAAACAACGCATCCGCCCCAATTTTTGCACACGGCATTAGAAAATCAGTTCCAAAATAATTTCTAAAATCGTTTCTAAATAATTTCCAAAAATAATTTCCAAAATAACTTCTAAAATCATCACTAAAAATATTTCAAAAAAATAATTTCGAAAATCGTTTACTACTGTCTCCCCGTAATAGAGCCCCCTGCTATCGCTCCCCAGCTTGACACAGTATTCTGTGAGTGAGCCACCGTAGCCATGTATGTTATACCTGGGCGTTGGTCGCAATACAATACGCTGTCCGTCACACGCTGAAAACGACGTATAGACACAGGAGGTCTCTAGAAGCAGGGCAGGGCAACCAATCATATACGTATATAGAGAGAGCTAGGATTGTCGTTCTCCTTCGCATTTTTTAGAGTATAAGGAATAATTGGGCTGGCTGCTTGTTTTCCTGTTGCCCCTGTTTTGTTCAGCCATCGAGACTTCGCTGTGGTCATGGTCATGGTCGCTGCACTGCACCAAAATCTCCATATAACAACAGACCGATATGCACGTAGCCAACGTGCTCCCGGTGGACTCCCATGTCTCCGATTTTGTCGTCAACTGTGTGCGTTGCTGGGAAACCAGAACAGCAGTCGAACACGATGCAAGCAGTAGTTACACAACGACTCGTACGTACTCCTTACATAGTTCGAAGTATACGTATATTTATGGGAGATTCCAGCCGTCGGGCGGGGCATGGAGAGTCAGTCGGCCACGCGAGCCTGGAAATGAGCCCCTACTTTTTTTTGCGCCGCAAAATGGTAATTATTAACTAACCCACCAGGAAAGGTTGTTGTCGCACCCCATCACCTCGGAGTCGCTGAGACACTCGGGGGAGCCCATCTCCGGAGCCCTGCTGAGTCGCCGTACCCTGCTGCGACGATTCCTGACGGGTCAAGAGCAGCGCAGTGGGCCGGTGGGTTGGGCGCAAACAGGGCGGTAAAAGCTTGACCCGGCCAATCCGCCTGCCGTGCCAAAGCGCCAAAGCCGGCCCTAGTCTACTGTACGTACGTACGTAGACAGGCGGAATAATCAACTACAAGCGGGGGTACATACAGATGGCCGTCTCTCCACAGGCACGCTGTCGCAGCAAGCAGGAAACAAACAAAACAAAAAAACTGACAAAAGAGTAGGAAGGGTGCCTACATATGATCAGATTCCCTATGTACAGATAAACACGAGGAGCTCTTACCATGTACTTAAAAAGACGACTTTGAGAAATATACATATATGTATATATATATATACTGATATATATATATATATTAACGCCCGACGTACAATCCCATGTCTGCGTGTGCCTGTGTTCTTCACGTTAAACCACTATGTATTTCCAGCCATCGACATCCGTTCAATCTATTAATAGTGTCCGTGCTGATTCTTAAACCTAGAGAGACACCAACCTGTCCAGAAATATAAGGAACGTTTTATGATAAATTGAATATCAATAAGGTGTTTATATTTCCGGACAGAGTGGTACAAGCTCTGTGGCCACAAACCACAACACAGAAGAGGCCGGGCATACATATAACGAACACCGACCGGTACTGCTGCTTGTACGAGCTTAAAATACAAAGGGAACGTCAAACGTATTTTCCGTAACTCCACTTTCGAGGAGCCCTGTCAATCAGATTTTTTTGGTGCCCAAAAAGTACCATGCCGTTACCCCCTCCCTCCCAACCGCAGCATGGGGCCAAAAGCACCAGCACCCCCCTCCCTCCCTCCCTATCCATCAAAAGCTGCGCGTTGAAGCGACACTCACCGGGGGCGAACGGACATCGTTCTCTCCACGTCCGTAAGAGACATCGCCGGGACTTTGTCCGACGCGTCCACGCTGCCCGCTTTCTTTCCCGCGCTGCGCGCGCGCGGGGGGGCGAAACCGCCAGGCTGGGCGTCTTCCTGTCTCGCGAGGATCTGCCGCTTCTGCTGCTTCGCGTGTGCCTGTTCCGGCAGCAGCGTGTTCACCACGCGAAATGAAAAAAAGTCCGTCAGCTGTGCCAGTGTTTCACATATCGGACAGATCATGATCTAGATCATCGATTTACAGATCGTCATCTAGATTGTTCGGGGCAGATATAATATATACTGAAGTATATATATATATGTATATATAATCCTGACCTGTATGATCTAGCTCATTCATGTTGCCGAGTGGGAGCCGCACAATCTGCATGATCTGCATGATCTATTTGTACCACATGTTTCCTGGGCTGGGTCTGTACGGTACAGATCGTGCACAGCATCTCATTCGGGCAGGGTAAGATCTAGATGATCTAAATGATCTAGATAATGATCTGTCCGAGGTGTCATACCAGTGTTTTAAAGCAGACGGACGATAGGTGTCGCTGTACACAGGGGGGGGGGGGGAGCCGTCGATCGACCCACCGACCGTACACAGCGCCGCCACAGAAATATATACCAGGTAGATCGTTTCGCGCAATCCAGCGACAACCCTAGGTCTGCACTGACGCAAAAAAAACATACGGAGAAGCTTGCCTTACCTTGACCGTACACTGCACCATATTTACCACACCACATTTCTGCTTCTTCTGGCACCTTCTGTTCTCGGCAAGAGGAACTCGCTGTCATACGGAGAGCCTCACCTTACCTTGACGGTACACTGCGCCATACCGCACCACATTCGTGTTTCTTCTTGCTGTTGGTAAACTTCTCGTACACGGAAAGGAACCGTATCAAACCTTGGTGACAAGCTAAGGGATATGCTCAAAATAAAAAAAATGCCATGAAAGACAGGGAAAAAGGCGGTGGACCGCCGCTATCTCCATTTTTGCGATTGATGGACAGCGGGTGTGACAAAACTGCGCGCTGACACTCGCGCTGACGCTCGCGCTGACGCTCGCGCTGACGCTCGCGCTGACGCTCGCGCTCACACTCGTTCTGACACTCGTGCTGACACTCGCGCCTCCAACTCTCGGCGAGTCCAAGCTACGACAGGGCTAGCGGGACCACCGGCCGGAGCAGGAGGCCTCATCCAATTCAATACTTACATTAAACGATCCGCAATAGAGATACAAAACATATACAAACACAAGTATTATTGCCACCCCCAATCAGATGGATCCAAACTTTGGAACAAAGGTTGGAACCACACAATTAATAATATTTTACTTGGGACACTGTATCAAACGCGTTAACAATTGTGATTGTGCACACGAGTTCCGGCAAAACCGCGACAAAACACGAGGAGCGAGTTCAAAAGTTGAAGTTAAGAGACTATACCATGCACAGGACGCGGTAATTGACGCCGCCAAGGCAAGTCCAACCTATGACAGGGCTAAACTAACACCTCCTCTCCAAGCCCCACCTGTGCAAGCGCTGCTTCGGCCATCGCCGTGAAAAGCGGGTGCCCACCGCCGCCCGCCCGCCTGAGGCCCGCGGTCTCCCCTTTCAATCCCTGCAGTTCTTTCCCCAGGCCAGCCACGGGCGACAGGTGACTCTTGCGGAGAAGGTCTCGCTCTCGCTGTAGCACTTCACTGTGATACGCCATGAACATCACCTAGGGGGGGGGGGGGGGGAGGGCGGCGGCGGCGGCGGCGGTGGCCGAGAGAAAACAAAAACGAAAGTGGGACACCGATGGAGAACAACAGATCGCCACCCTTAAGTCGCAACCGCCACACCCCAAAAAATGCTAGGGCTGTGATTTGTGAGTTGGCTGATTATAGTAGGGGAGGGAGGGGGGAGAAAAGCTTGGTATGTGACCCCTATTATTAAGAGATCTGAGTAACGACTATGAATAGGAGGGAGCGAGAAAGGAAGAGCGAAGATAATAAATGGGATGGAAAACAAACAAAACAAAAAAAAAGTCGCCGACTAGTTGTTTTACAATGGTTGGCCATTAGTTGGCTAGGTACTAGTGTTACACTTATTACGGAGGAACATATGTAGTAACCAGAACTAAATATGGTTAGTAAAAATAGGACAATACTAGAAATGTATATACCAGGTATATGTTTTTTATATATTGGTTTTTGTGTATAATATGGTGGGTTCTGCTTAGTACGGTGCAAAGTAACAATAGTTGATTGTGCGTCTTTGTATGTGACTGGCGCGTTTGTGGCTCGACTCTACTATTGCGGGGGACCATGGTTAATAGGACTTACTGTAAACACAATAGGACCTACTGTAGACACCAAAACATATATATTTCCCTATTGTTGCTTACAATAGTTGGTCCATAGTTAATAGGACCTGCTGTAGACACAATAGAACCTACTGTAGACACCAAAACCTATATGTTTCCCTATTTTTGCTATCAATATTTGGTCCTATTTACTATGGTCCCCCGTAATAATAGACTATTAATAATAGAGCATACTTTTATATTGATACTTCGAAGAAAAAGTATTTCCCCGGGAAATCAGTTGGTTAGGTCATGTAGGTCATGTAGGTCATGTAGGAAATGTTGAAGTTATGCGGCGGGGAAAACCAGTCAACTGTTTAATCCAGAAAGAAAAAAAATCGGCCGTCTCACATGGGGGCCCCTATACTTTACGCGACCGTGTACATTTCACTTAGCAACTCGCTTCCCTCGTAATAAGACAATACTTGTAAGACTGCAGGCTAAAAATATAGACACACCTCGCTCACGGCGTCGCCGTGGCCACCGCGCGAGCGCGCCGCGAGCCCGGCGGGCGCCTGCACGCGGTGAGCGTTCCTCTCTACCAACTCCTTCACGTCCTTCCGGCCGTCGATGTTATGGCTCGTCTTCGACTCGTCCGCACGCGTTTGCTCCGCCGCGAGAAGCTCGGCCGTCGACACCAGCGCCGAGAGCATGCCATCCAAAATCTTGTAAAGGAACAACAACAAAAAGACAGGGGCGGCACCAGGCGGGAAGGCAGGGCAACCGGGGCCAGCAGCAGTGGTTGCACTAGGGCAGAGGGAAAAGCTGGGCCTGCGTCGCCGGGCAGAGGGAAAATCGCCTCCTATATACACCTGTGCACACAGCACACGCGCGCCGAAATAAAACCCGCGCAAGTAGCAATCACGGACCAAAGCTGCTAGCAAGTAACAAGCACGGGCCAAAGCTGCAAGCGAGTAGCAAGCAAAGCAAGCCGCGTCCAGAGCTCGGTGGTTAGGCACGATCTGAGGGCGCAGACGAGCGACAGCTGCGGAGGTACATAGGGAGGCAAGCAGCAAGCAGTCTCCAGGCGATGCTGTTCGAGGGGCCAAATGCACACCACCACCTTGTACTTCAACTCGTGCAACACCACAGATGATGTGAGAACCTCATCGCCATGACCACCATCACCATCATCATCATCATCATCATCATCAACAACATCATGACCGCCACGATAACTATCATCAACATCAACAACATCACCATCGAACCACCCCACCCCGCGTAGTTCTGACCTCGCTCAAGCTCTTCTGTCGGCTGGAGTCCTCTGCAAACGCGGTGAGGGTGACATCCTTCACCTTCAGCCTCAGCTCCGCGAGCTCCGCCTCCATGGCCTGGATGGCATCCCCGACGGCCTGAATGCAGCAAACGTCCGACGCGGTTCCGACGACACAAAACACAAGACCAAACCAGACCAAAAACCGGACCAGAGCAAAAGCAGAGCAACACAAAAACATACGCGCCTCAGCCAATCTTAGCGTGAGCCACACCAGTGGCATCATTAACTGTTGCAACTGACAATTGAATAATTCCTGTTTCCATTTTTTTCTTTGTCGACGTTGAGGAAGGAGACTGCTTCCAGCTGAGCCATCGTTGCCGTCGGGTGGGCTGCTTGTTTCTGCTCCGCGACGATGTCCATGAAAGGCCTTTCCAGCTCTGTTGAATGATGATCGGAATCTTAACCTCTCTTTTTCAAGTGATCCAATCTTTTTTTCGGCCCAAACACGCTTCGAATTTCTTGAGTAGGATCCTTGTTGCAATAAACCACTCTAGTAAATGGTAGGAAAATTACCAAAATTACGTAACAACATTAACCTTCGATGGTGCACGAGCTGAAACGGTAGTGGTATCGCGACAAATTCAAGCTAAAACACCGCCTTCGTAATGACCCAACCTTAAAGCAGTTCGTAACACGACACATCAAGCTCAAACAGAGCACCAGGTATCATCATAATAATTCAAAACCACAACAGTGTCACCATGCTATCTTAGCCTAGGCTATTACTTTACGTGGCGACTGTCATGTACTACCATACCGCGACCACATGGAAAATATAAATACGCCTCGCCTGTTTGGCGGCGTCCCTCTCCTCGATCTGCGCGGCCAGCTTCACCTCCAGCGCCCGTACCCTAGCCCCGCCATGCTGGGACAGAAACAAGAACAAAACAAAAACGCAGCGTGGATAAAAACAAAACGTACGAGTATTGCGCGACGGCCAAAACCCACCCTTCCGCGCACGAGCCGCAGCAACTTATTCTTGGCGGTGCCCGGTCAGTGCTTGCTGCGGCTTCATTTGCTTGTTTTCTACATTTTTTTTCTAGTCGGGGCCGGACGGTACAATCCTCCTTCCCTCCCCCTCCTTCCCTGTCTCCTTCCAAGCACGAGAGGGTTGTAGAGAGACCTTGGCCCAGCTAGGACCAAAAAGGTTGAAATCTTATTGACTTTTATTTAAAGCCCTAACCCGGACCGCCTGGGGAATTTCTCGGAAAGGAGATGCAACAAGGATTTAGCGCGGAGCATAAACCATTTTTGCCGAAGCTGCTGGGCGAAGCCATACACACTACCGAAGCATAAGCCCGCTCGCTCTACGGCAGCAGTATCAACGGCCATGATATGATATGATAGCTGCACACACCCTCCAGATCACGATATCGATCAACCACTGGTAGATCATCTACTAATAGATCCTAAATATATGCCTTTATGATACAAGATGTTGTGTAGGATCTGTGCAGTACAGATCAAACCCAAGAAATATGCTATAATTTAGATCATGTAGATCATACCACACGGCTCCACACCCGGCCACACGATATATCTATCTATCGTAGGCCATGTACATCATGCAGACAAACGGATCTCTGTCTGCCCTGAACGACACAGATCATGAATGCAATGGTTGAAAATATCTCATCTGTCCGATATGTGCACTAATGTATATATACAGCAAACGCTACAATGGTTTCTTTTCACCTGTTGTCCCAGGCCAAGCGACTCCAGCACCCACGGGGCATCGCGTCGGACATTCCCCGACCCTCCTCTCCCGGACACGCTTCCCCCGGGAGATGACGGGATCGACGTCGAAAATTCCCCACCACTGCCGCCGGGCGATGGCGGCTCCACCCGTGCCGCGGTACGACCCGAAGACGCGCCCACGGCCGTCAAAGGTGTGCGGGGGGACGGGGCCGCAGCGACAGACACCCCTCCGGCAGCATGAAGCTCTGCGTTGAGATCGACGCGAGCCTTGGCGAGGCTTTCTTGTTTCTCGCGGACCTCCCGAGCGATCTTGTCGTACCTGAAGAAACAAACGAAGAGCCCGCGGTCAAAAAAGGGGCGAGCTTCCCCCCCTAATGATAGTTAGGGCGAGCTTCCTCCCCTAATAAATGTAGCGTCCCTTATACTAACCCTAGTCTCGCAGCGCTGGGTTGCTACCGTATTATACTGCATTTAACCTGGTACTACTACTTTGTATATACGTGTGACCGAATGTGCTGTAACCGCAATTTCTTCTTTTTTTTTCCGTTTCCCTTTTCAACATTTCACTCGAAATCCAACGAATACTCTCAACTCTCAAGAGAACAGTGTGCGTCCGAAGCACGGAGCGCAATTGTATACCAGGCACGTGTCAACCCTATGCCATGCATAACCCTTACACCGCTGCAAGAACGCTCCCACACGAATTTGAAGTACTTTGTCCCTCCAAGCGTGGGTGCACGTATTAATATTATTAGTAGTAGATACTTATAGCCACAGGGCTTAACCTCAGCCCCAAAAGGAATGACGACTACTACTACTACTACTACTACTACTACTACTATGCTACTATTATACTACAGCAGTACTACTACTACTACCACTACCACTACCACTACCACTACCACTACCACTACCGCTACCACTACCACTACTACTGCTACTACTACTACTACTACTACTACTACTACTACTACCACTACCACTACCACTACTACTACTACTACTACTACTACTACTACTAGTACTACTACTACTAGTACTACTACTAGTACTACTACTACTAGTACTACTACTACTACTACTACTACTACTACTACTACTACTACTACTACTACTACTACTACTA
>JAYJME010003973.1:0-11453 GCA_036873775.1 Costaria costata | reverse complement strand
TCGTGAGTGATGTACGTATGATATGATACTACAACTACAACTACTGCTGTGCCTGTAGCATACGCAACTCTTTTCGCCGTATAGGCGCGTATAGGTAGGACAAGATGGTACCACACGTGGCCACTTGGCAACCCTCAAAAACCCTCCAGGGGAAATCTGACCCTCCAGAGGGCAGGCCCACCCTCTAGAGGGCCTGAATTTTGTAGAGGGTCCGAGCGCCGACCATGTAGAGGGCAACACAATTGTGGGTATCCTGTAGCGGCCTGAGCGATGTTTTTAGCCTACAGAGTGTGCTTTTTAAAACCGCTGGAGGGCTGGTTTTCAGCTTCTTCCCGGAGGACGGCAACAACAGATTCAGCCCTCTAGAGGGGTGAGTATGCGAACCTCTAGGGGGGGGGGTCGTCGTCCCACCCTCCAGAGGGCGTTTGCATTTTTGGAGGGCACGAGCTGGCGCGCTCTGGAGGGAGCTATTTCAGTATGCTCCCTCTGGAGCCCACCCAAGTGTCCCGCACTCCAGAGCGTGTTCGTGCCCTTCCCCGTTGGAGGGCCCCGTGAGTGGGAAGCCTTTAGAGCAGGGCTTCGAAAAAGCGACCCCTCTAGAGCCATTGATCTTGCGCCCGCCAGGGTTGGCCCAGCATGTCGCCCTCTGCAGGTGTCGAGAGAGCACCCTCTAGAGGCGAAGCAACGTGTCCCCCCTCCATGGGTGTTGCGGGCGTCCCCTCCAGAGGCGAACCAACACGTCACCCTCCAGAGGCGTCGCATTGGTACCCGCTGGAGGCGTATGGACATATCAACCTCTAGAGGTGTTTAGCTTGTGCCCGGTGGAGGCGGGGCTACATGTCACCCTAAAGGGGGGGGTTGTGTTTTGTGGAGGGCGACATATTTCCCCCTCTTGAAGGGGGGCGGAGGTTTTGGTATTCCCCGCTGGAGGGCCCCGACAATCGGAAACGTCTAGAGCAGGGGTTCGAGACAGGGGCCCTCTAGGGGCATAAAGCTTGAGCCCGCCAGAGGCGCGCCATCATGTCGCCTTGTAGGGGTCTCGACATAGCACCCGCTAGAGACGAATGGACATATCACCCTAAAGAGGCGTCGAGCTTGTGCCCGGTGGAGGCGTGTCTACGTTGCACCCTCCAGAGGGAGTATTTATTGTGGAAGGTAACACGTTTCCCCCTCTAGAGGGGTGCGGATGTGTTCTTATGTCATATGGAGGCCTCTGCAGTGTTGATTTCCTCTGCCGTGCGTTTTCCGTTTGCCGTTAGAGGCCAATAAGAACGTCAACCCTCTAGAGGTGTGGAAACTTTACCCTCGTATGGCCGTTGCCCAGATTTCCCTCCCGGGAGGGTGTCAGCACACTCGCTCTCTCTGGTTGTGTTTACTCTTCCGTATTTACGGGATCAAGCCAGAAACGAGCCGGTTTCGCCCAAATTTCGTCAGCCAGTAATACCGCATGCAATCAATAGCACCTCACATGTCACACATTCAAGGTGATACTAAAACGACACCATGAACACACAGTGTGTGGGAGACGGTGTGACATAATATATATACACGTACGAGCTGGTTCAGGCATATCACCCGAAATATCGTCAGCCACGAATGCCGCATGCAAAAGCAACTCCAATGTCACATACTTGGTATCATGCTGACTGCCATGAACAGTAGAAGAGGGTGACATCGCCAGTTGTTTATTTAAGGGCGAAGAACTGGCGCTATACCGCCGAAACTGTGGCTCGACCAATCACAGGCCTTCAAAGAGGTCAACAATAGTCAGGCGGATGAAGTTAGGAAAACACTTTCAGGGGGTGCAAGGCATGCTTGAACAAAGTTTCACGCAAATATTCTACAATCTGACTGCGTATGGTCATATTAAGTAATATTTAACGCCCAAAATCGGTTTTATACTGAAATTAAGTATTTACGAGGCAACGCCTATTTCTGCACTTTTACCGCACAAAAATCCAAATGTCCACTCCGTTTTTTTGAAGATAGACCCTGATATTTGGCACACGTGTTTTATGCGCCCTGCCCGAGCCTTTTACGAATGGGTTTTCGGTCTTGGTTTTTTTCGCCGAAAAGTTTGGATCACTTAAGACCCAAAGTTCCCGAAAATTTACAAAACAAACAATGCTCTGTACATAAGGCGCAACAACGACACAAGGGTCGGGGGGCCTTCTCACATCATGCCTTCAATTTGACGTAGTGCCCTATATTTTAAACGCCTGTTTGTAGTTGTGGATAATAAATAAAGAGTAGGTAAATATATATATATACGGCCCATCATTTACAGTGTCTCCATTCACATTGCATAATATATCCCGAGTTGAACAACTAAAATAAACGTTATAGACATTGAAAGTTGTATATTCGTCACCGAAAAGACACAAGCAAGACGAATCGAGGCACAAATTTTGAACGAACACAAAATCCCACCATAATAACAAGTAATTACGAATCACTGCATCCATTGAAAATAAACAAGAGACCGGCCGAAATTGGCCCAAAACAGTCATTTTGGGACAAATATAGAATTATCTCACGTAATTAAGATTTTTGGAAGAATAAAAAAACCACCATCGTGCGCGTATTGCTGGAAGTTATAGCTTCCTGCCCTCTAAACAACAGTCCTACATCCAATTATTGAATGTACCCAAAACTTCCTCCGAGCTCCCTTGTGGTAAAACATCCCTATCGGCTGTTCCCGCCACAGCGAGGATCTTCGCCCGCATGTGCCTTAGTCTATAGCTCACAGTACCTAGATGTCGCAAACAAGTAACAGTAAGACAAAAATTGAACGCGAACACACGCCGCCGGCGAAGGAAGAGACGGCAGAAAAACGTCGCGCGGCGGTTGGCAAGGTTTTGAAAATTAGAAAAAAACATTGGGATTGTGTATGAGACGACCGTGCCATGGGAATAAAACAATGTACGGCAAATATAGGTTTCACATCTACCTCAGTTTGAACGTCGCGTATGAGGTCACGCGATCATGCTGGGATCTAGAAAATCCATCAATGAAACGGTAGTGGCCAACGAAATGACGAACAATTTGGATGACAGTGTAGACCGCAAGAGGTATGTTATGGTTGTACAGTATATACACAACCTTCATCGTTACTACTTTCACACTGAAGGAGATATAAAACGGTCGCAGAATCGAGGCGAACTATACACATATACTCGTATTTTGTATGTCGATGTAACGGCCAATATATGAAACGTGTCCGCGCGGGTGATTTTGGCGCCCGTCAAAGTCGATGTGTGCTATCGGCCACACTGTTGCGCACGGAAACCACAACACATGGCAGGTCTAACAGTGATGGTCTCCCTACACCTCTCCCTTACCTGAAGGACGCGGAAAAGTGTGAAGAAGCGTCCAACTAGACAACTCCATCCTGATAAGCGCTGTGCCAGTGCTCGTTCAACATGTACTTGTCGACTCCACTCTGTGCCCCGGCAGCTGTTGCCAACGTGTAGTTGTGTCTCCAGACCTTTGTGGCGCCCACCTCGTTTGGTTCGTTGCGCAGGCCACAAGTCGGCCGTGTCAATGTGCTGCCTGCTCGCGCACTGTCATCAGCGCGCCTTGCGGTGCTCGCGGGTGCGGTCGACACTGGGGCAGGGCAAAGGTGGTACATATGGACATACCGCCTAATCGCGTCAACCGGAAATACCGATTGTCGCGTCGTAGAATTCTCCTTGTAGCCGGTGCGTCGGATGCAGGGTGACCGGGTCTTCCATTTTGTTCCTGCCTCGCCCACATGTGACGTACACGTAAACTAGCACCCACTCCATCGTCGGCCCCGCGTCATTGTCATGCGAACCTGGACGTGGGTTGCCTTCGTGGGCGAAACAATATAAGAGTTTTCCCAAGGTGACGTTCCCATCACCAGACAGGCCGTTGTCTCGGGCCTGCGGATGTACGTAGATCTCAATATCCTCTCCTGCACCATCTCCAACTGCCCAACCGCGTGGTGTTGGCCCTGTGTTCGTAGCAAACCGCGCTTTTTCACCTTTCCACCGCCCCATGCCGCTGCTGGCCCGTGGTGGCGCCCCGTGTTTAAACCGAGAACATATTATGCTGTCGTTCACAAGTTTTCCCGCCGTCCAGCACCGAGGACACTCCGCCTTACCACAGCGTGGGTCCTGGGGGCGTCGTCGGCACCTATACCATACCCGCGCGGCCTCCAAAAGACTTGTCTCATGCGGTACAATGTTACTCTGGGCGCCACACGTTCGCCAAGCCGGCTCTCCCTCTAGCATGCCTGAATTATCATGCGCGAATGCTTCACCTCGCAAGATTTTCGCGTCCCACTTAGCCGCCCCCGGATATCGGCCCGCGACGGCCGCGCGTGTCGGTTCTGTCTTTTCGTCCGGGTCGACTGGGCTGTCTATCCCCCCCCTCAGACAGCCAGCCAGCGTTTCAAGAACTCGGTTACAGCCGGCGCCAGGTTTTACCAGCCGTGTTATTTCTCGCTTGTGTACCCTGTCAAAGCTCGTCGCCAGCCACGGCTGGCTTGTACGGCACCTGCCTAACGCCAAGCTCGTGTTTACCCGGCGCATATGATGCGCCGCTGGATCTCGGCCAGAGCCCGTTTGTTTGGCCCTCTTATGACGCTGGTGTCCCGCTTCGCCTTCTGATGCGTCGAGAGGGGCTCCTGGGAAGGAAGGGATATTAAAAGAGGGTCGTGGGTGGGAGGTGAGGAAGTGGATTTGGGCAGAAGCATAAACCGCACGATACTCAGGGACACCGGGAAGCGACCCATACTTAGGCCGTGTGCAACGGAAACATGACGGCATGCATGATCATCAAACGAGACTTAGACAAAGTAATATACTGTGCGTATGCGTACGTGAACAAATAATGCATGCACGCGTACCATGATCCCTTATAGAGTCCGCGAAATGGAGCCAGCTTTGGGTGCTGGGTCGGACGCCTTCTCTGCCGTGCACCTCTTTAGCAGTTTGCACATGAATTCGCAATGACGAAGTGTGGTAAAGGAATATGTCGTGCACGTTTCTTGAAGGCGCTTATCTGTAAACCGAAGTATCGACCGTCACCTAAAAATCAAATGTCTGTGGAGCCACAGGCAAATGAATGCCCTAGGCACTCGATTGTGCGATATGTACTGGAGTGATGTGTTCGTTTCTCGAACGTATATAGTAGTGTGTGGTATTCGACATTTATTCGGTTGTGGTTTCGAAAAATATGTACTCTACTCCACCCGCCTCTCTCGTGTCACTTAAGGTCACGGAAGAGTGCCTGTAGCATACCCTGTTGCTATCATCCGCAGCCACAAGCACACGCTATCATGCATACCCAAACACTCTCGCACTTACGTAATCTCCGGACCTGGTGTGTAGTTGTGCGAGAGCAGTGTCCGGATACTCTTTACCCCGACACGCAAAAGAAAGCGATGAAGATGTCTGGATGTACTTGCGCAACAGGCCCAAAGGATTGTTGTCGGTTGCACCTCCCCACGCCGTACGCATCGCGCTGAACTCCGTGAGCTTCAAGTACTTCCTCTGGCGGAGCAAACAGTGCACAAGTGCACGAGGGTCATGGATAACCAATCCATTTGTTGCAAAAATATCCAACGTTAATTTGGAAGGGTTAGTGCTTTAGTGTCTCTGGCAATATAGTTTAGCTGGGACGGGACGAAGCCGATAAGGCCCAGTTCATAAACACATCCTCGGTCGCGTGCAGGAACGCGGATTTTTATCCAATACGAACGGGAGTCCTGCTGCACCCTTTCCTTTTTTGCAAGCGTTATATTACTCGTTTCGATATAGGGGTAGCGCCTTTCTGAATGACGGGGCTTCTTAACTCAAGATAGTCGGACTTTCAGTCTTGGGTTCCTATAGTTTTCAGTGTATACCTAGGCCATGTGACTGTTAATCGGGGAGAACTGTCACTGCTCTTCGAAGTCAATGTTTGGGGGATGCATAGAGCTCCTTAAGTGACCATCTTCAGGAAATAAACGACGCACCTCTATCGTGGTATGCAAGAAGCACCTCTTCAGCAGGGCATCCAGTTGATTAACTGTGCCTACAAACACAGCGTACGGATCTCACCATGGTTTGGACGGACACCAGAACCTCCCTAAAAACGATGAGCTGAATGGATCCAAGCAGAGCCTTATGCGAGCCGGTCAAAGACGGGTAGTTCGTGCCGATGTCCTTCAGCGGCAACGCCCCAGGCCCGTACAGATGACCTCGTTGGCCAAGGATTGCTGACACCAGGGCCCGGCCCGGTTGTGACAGTAGACCAATAAAATGTTGATGCACCTGCGACAGATGGTTCTTGACGGAATGGAGAGAAGGAGTGGGTTCCAGAATCTTTCATGGAATAGCGATCGTGTTGTGCAGGTGGAAGGCATGCCCATGCAGCTTTCACATTGATGGCCGACTTTTTTATTTCCAGTGCCATCCTGACCCACAATTTTCGCCCGAATCATATGTTAGCATTGAGTTCATTGCCGCGGTAACAGGGTCGGAGTATTCTCGGTTGCATTCGCCAGACAAACGCTCGGAAGAACTGGAGGCTTAAACATAATCTTCTAACTTGAATATCATAGCGATGACACGTCGTGTGACAGGTGTTTAACGTCATGCATCTGCATTCTTCTTTACTTGTTGAAATAACTTACCAGATGATTAAGGTGCAACACCTCAGGGGGGCACGACTCGCTTGGGTGGTGGACGCACACTCGGTCGTAGATGGCACTGAGGGAGTCGCCTGGGTGAGGTTGGGCAAGACCCAGATCCCTCGACAGCCTCGCTTCGGAAACTGATCCCGCTCGCTCGTTCTTCAACCGAATAAGGCCTTCCTCGATCTTCCAACGCGTCCGCTTATTCTTTTTTATGGCGTATGTCCTGTCGCCGAGGTCACCGCCTTCTTCATCCACAACTTGGCTCTGGGTGACAAAGGAGCTCGTGCAAGGATGAGTCGTCGAATTGGTTGGGACCTTGCAGTGCAGAAGTGAAGCGCGTTGCGGAGCATCTAACACGGCCGATTGCAACCCTCCGCGGCCGAATACCTGTTAAGGGGGGACGTGGGTGGGGGGGCGGGGGGGCGAGAGAACTCATGTCGTGCATGGCCGTTGTTTTATGGAAATTGACCCTCGCATCCCTGCAATGCCGGGACGGAACACCTTGGGCACGGTGCTAATGCCGGAAAAGGGTGGCACAGCAGAGGTCGTGCACGTCAATTTGGAGGCACGCGATCTAGCCCACAGCCCCGGTGTCAGTCATGTATTATAACGCACTCAGGGTCGAGCCACGCCGCAATATTGAATACGTCTGCTCAATAATGGTGGCATCAGTGTGTGCAGGTCGCGTGATTCCAACAAGAAAAAAAAAGACTGTCAAACTTTATTGGTAGTATCGCCGCGCGTACGTTTAGAAATGCATAGCACGAACGACGCACGGTCCGGGGCGGTTATTTGCGAACGAGAGCGAAACGTTCAAAGACATACATTCGCAACAGCCCCGAGGTGCCTCTCAGGGAGAGGGGTAAGACAGGAGATGGCCGAGCTCCTCCACATTTTATCCATCAATCACTCGTAAACGGAAACGCGGTTCTTACCTTCTCCTTGGAACTCCCCCCATTTCGGTCAGGCAGAGCGACATTCGCGAAGAAACCCTTTTCCAGGAGGCCAATGGCCCCACACGACACGGTCATGGCTCCGTCGCAGGTTGCACCAGGGTTCGCTACTGACACTGGATGCATGTGCCGCTTAAGACGTAACAACGCCCTATCCAGGCAAGGAAGGTTGAAATACGATGCCGACTCGGCATGCTTGAAAGGAAACGGGCAAAGGAAAACGTGTGGGACATATGTATGAGAGAGATCATGTAGTGCATTTTTGTGGCTGAACGTATTGGCTAAATATAAAAAACGTATATGCTGGTGAGCAGGAAAATTATTGGAGAAAGCATCGCAAACAAGCTCGCACGACACATGCGTACATATCGGAACGCCGCCCCCCAGAGAGGGCGCGGAGAAATAAACAAATAGCTCAAATACATTCATCGGCGCGGCACAGCTGGCCTGGAACAAATGTTCCCTCTCTCTGTTCACACCTTGCTTACGTGCATTATTCCTTTCAGACGACAGCCTCCACTCACCGCGTTGGTCATTCCCCACACGTTGAAGTAATCCGCGTACAGACTGATCGGCAAATTAATAAAGGGAAGACGGCCTATGTTGTGGTTGACCTCGGGGGCTCGCATGTCCGGGAAGTTCTCGTTTGCGCCCCCAGCACGCCTCCACGGCCTGTTACCATAGACAAGATCGTACGTATGGCCTCCTCTCTTCTGTTTGGTGAACCCGGAACAAACGAAAGCCCAACCTTCACGCCGTTCACCCTCTTTCCAAGGTAGACGATGCTTCCCCTTAGATGCCCCCTTTTCTGTGAATACTTCGCACAGGTCGAGAAGGGCGCTTGGATCACGCAGCGTAATTTCAGCGTCGCTTCCCTGCTCTTCCCACACTCGTACTAAACCATGTCGGCAAAAGTCGCGATGAGATCGCTCTAGCCCAAGAACCTCATTACCATTGCGAAAACACCGCACAACCACGACAAGTCGCTGAGTTCCTTCATCGAAGAATACCCTAGGAATGCGACAGGGAACCTGACGCGCCGCAGACTCGCCTTCCGCTCTCAAGTCGCACATTACGGTATCCGAAATATACACTACCCTGCCCCCGCGCGCTACGATACCGTCCGAACTGTTCATTGGCATCGCAGAGGCCAAACGACCGTGCATATACGTGCGACGGGCGTTATTTACAGAGCGTGTTGCCATGGCGAACAAGTGGCTGCTCGAGAGGGAGTTCTGCGTAGCCATAGGTCCTTGTAAGACAGCCCCTCCAGGATGCGACATCATCTCCTTCACCGCAGACGGGTTCCGTAAGAGTTCTTCGAGTAAAACGTTGATGGGTGGGTCATATACGGACACAGGACCCTTTCCTCCTTTTTGCTTGGAGTTTTTTTTGCGGGCGACACTGTGTACCCACAACTCGAAAAGAGGTAGGTACTCGCGGTTTCGAGACATGAAATGCTCGCCGCTCGTCGGGATATCATCAATGTCCAGGCCTCTTCCCTCCCCAGCACCGTCACCGTTCCGGACATCGACGTACTTTAGGATAGCAAACAAGTCGCTCATTCCTACCCTCGAAATTTGATGCTTGAAGCCGAAAACAAATAACAGCATCTCTGTAAGGTTTCGAAACGGACTGTAATTTTTTATCTTCCGCTTACCACGCTTACTGAACTTCACGCGTTCCCTTACAGAGGTACCCTCAATACACTTGCCTCCAAGCGAATCGAGAAGGCCACGGTGGATATCCCCCAAAAACGGGCAAGGGCGGTCCATTCTTGACCCGCTGCATCCCGATGCGCCGATAGGCCTGCCATGTTCGCTGGTGTCCTCCTCCGTGCTCTCTCTCCCTTCGCCATGAGTTTTGCTCCCGTCACAGCCTGGAGCGTCGCTTTCGCTGGCACAGGACAAACTCCTCTCGTCGTCCTCGCCTCCCGCCCAGGATTTCAGACTCCTTTCGTCGTCCCACTGTCCAGATTCTTCCCACGCGCCTTCTCCCACACCATCATCTCTGGGCTGTCTTCGCCGGAATCCAATTGCAGGGACGTGTCGATCTCAGGAGAGAAGTGTCTGGCATTTCCCTGGTGGTCGCCACCATCACCACCAGCACCCCTTACGAAAGGGCGAGCTCGCTCTTGTCGAAGCGCGTTTCCTCCCTCGTTTTCGTCGCACGGTGGACCGGACTCAAGGTCTGCTGCCGTGTCTGGTACACGACCGTCACAATATTGCTCATCGAATTCGTGGTCCCCATCAATGTTTCCTGCTCCCGTGGCATCAGTAGTAGGAGCGATCGCGCGAAATAGGGGAAGTATACGCCTACGGGAAGCACGTTCCAAATACGCGTTCAAATTTTCGTCGCCAGCTACGCCTGGCGGTCGACGACATGGTACGCGTGCTGTTGTTTCATTGGTCCTGCCTTCCTGATTTTGCTTCCAGTGAACGCGGAGCTCCCGCTCTCGGCTAAACTGTTCCTTGCAATCGGGGCAAATGAACCCATCCCCCCTGCGACGTTTGTTCTCGGCTTGCGCAAAGGCGCCCGAGATTTCGCTCATCACCCATCGCCCCATAGTGACGATGGAACCCGGAACGAACAGAAGGCAAGACGAGGTGCCACATATAGAACGCAAGACGACGTGCCACATATGCGATTGTAACGTTTTTTTCGTGGGTACCGGTATACACAACTCGCGAGTTCCGTTCTTAAACGGAACTCCTCAGTCTAAAACCAAGTAAGTAGAAATGGCCATTTTTTTCGAAGTTATATTTCGTGCACCACAACCCTCGCTTAACCCTTAACCCTTAACCCTAACCCTAACCCTAACCAGCCCCATCTATCTGAAGATTTGGTACAAAAAACAAAGTTTGAAAAAAAAGGTTAAATCCTATTTACTTGGTTTCAGAGGGAGTTCCGTTTAAGAACGGAACTCGCGAGTTGTGTGTACCGGTTCGCTTTTTTTCGTATTACGCCGCACAAACGTACGCCTCCTGTTAACTTATGAAACCCGTTTCAGTTCCAAACAAAAACCCGGCACGCTTGCCCACATCTCCACAGCACACTCCGCCCACAACGACTCCACCTGGGACAAGCGACGACGAAGCTCTTGGCTCTAAAGTTATCGCACACGAGAAACGGATCGCCCTCCATGAAGGACGTACCCAACAGAGAAGATCGCGCTAGCCGGAGCAAGGCCGTCGGCGACCGCGACACGCCTAACGGCGAACGCACCGGGGGCAGCAGCAGCGCCAGCAACACCAGAGGCTCAAGCATGTCGGCATCGCCATCTTCCGCAGGTGCAGGGCAGGCCTCTCAAGCTGGAGATCCGGCCTCGTCGAAAGAGGGGCACCGAACCAAGCGCGGGAGAGAGCATATACCCCGAAGACCGGCCACGGTTCGGCCAAGGTGAGAGCGCTCGTCGACCTTTGTTTTGTTGTGTTCGGGCTTTGTGTTCCGTTGTTTCGAATGTAAACTCGTGAAAAATTACAACAGTTCGTTTGCTCGAAAATTCGAATATTCAGCGCTGACCGATCATTGCGATGCTGTGACCTCGACCCAGCAGTCCCTATAACAGCCACTTACTGTACGTGCGAGTCCCTATAGTTTGTACATCCCCACGACAGCAAAGACCCGGCCTGGAGCTTTGACGTCGGCTTACGCCCAACGACTATGAATACAGCAGTAAAGAAAGCGTGTATTTTTGTGTTCCGGCTAAATTATATCACTAGCACTGCGTACGAGTATAAACGAGTACGTATGTCTAATAAGTACCAGTCTGACAACAAAATATAAGCTACTTTGGGATTTGGAGAAACGTACTGAGAAAATGACTACGAAGCACACGCCGTGAGTTCGATTCC
>JAYJME010003972.1:0-11454 GCA_036873775.1 Costaria costata | reverse complement strand
CTTCACAGACACTTCGGTGCCACCTCTGCCATCTCTTCTCATAGAGACAGAGCCTCGACCATCATCATTGTTTCAGTCTGCGTGGACTTGTGGTCGTGCGTCTGTTTGTCTGCCTTGTCTATCGACTGTCCTGTCTGGCAGGCTGCCTCTCTGCGTGTATTATGTGTGCTCGACTACGTATCTGCATTTCTGTTTGTCTGTCTGTCTCTCTGCCTGTGTGTCTGTCTGCCCGTCTGCCTGTGGGTCCGTCTGCCTGTATGACTGTCTGCCTGTGTGCTTGTCTGCCTGCGTGTTTGTGTGTGTCTGTCTGTCTGTCTGTCTACCAGGTATCTGTCTGTCCGTCCATCTGTGTGTCTGCCTGTTCCTGTTGGTCTGCCTGGGCCGCACAGGAGAGGGCGAGGGGCTAGAGAGTCGACCGTGCCCCAGCACAGCCGTGGTCACACGAAGACGTTAGCGGTGCTAAACTACTGCTTTTACTGCTGCATTCGCTTAAACCGCGACAGGGCACCCCAGCAAACGTTAACATTTCAATGTTTCCTTTTTTATACTCTAAATATTCACATAAATACTACCAGTATTAATACATAACTTTATACTGCGATACGGTGTTGATATAAGATACGATGTTGAGACTGAGACGGGTTTTCGATTCTACTCGGAGTACAGTGGGGTTTTCATAGAATGTGTTTACCCTGGCTTGCACGTCACAAAGAGACCTACGAATAGCTTCCGCCTTCCAGTACAGCAGTATATTATTGTTGCGGTATCATATACCGTCACGGATACCTGGTACTGGCATATCATAAGTAAGTGTGGTTGATTTGTTGTCGGTGTCAGACAGCAGTGTCGATGCATTTCAAACTCAAGAATTGTAGCAGTTCGTACTATTTAGACGCGATAGCGTGTGCATATCCTTTCGGAGCAAGTCTCTATTGCTGGCCGGCGCTGTCCACAGCAGCAGCAGTAGCAGCAGCAGCAGCAGTAGCAGCAGCAGCGGCAGGGAGAGGAGTCGTGGCCAGGCAACGTCACTCATGAGCGACCCATGCGGTATTTGGGCTGAGGTACGGTACCTAGGTACGCATTACATTGATCATACGTAGACGAAAGCTAACGGCGCCTCTACCACCCACGCGAACGGCAGCAGAACTGCGTGGGCACGCTTGTTGTGACGCTACCCGTGCTGCTGTGAGTTGACTGCCGGCCGTGCAGCCACGACATCATTACATCATGCTGTTGACATTTGTGTAGGCTCGCTTGCTTGGAGGCGGTTATCGCACCAGCCTACAGCAGCAGTATTCTGAGATGCTAAGTACCTGGGTTATTGCTGTAACATGGCATGCAGTACGTGCGATGCATGCATTTTTTTCTATTTCGATACACAGAAAAGGACAACCCGTAAACGCTCTGCCCAAGGGGGCTTCTCGACTGCAATGCCTTGGGGGATACAGCCGCAGTACAGCAGGGGTACAGGTACACCCCTGGTACATACAGCAGTAGTTTGTGATGTTTACAGCAGCAGTATCAATACTCACATCGTTGCGATCGTCTGCCTCTGTGGCCTGTGCCAGCTTGCGCGCTGCTCTCTCGCGTCTCTTCTCCTCTCCTGCCGACCCTCCCTTCCTCCCTTTTCCACGACAAGCTTCTGCAACTTTCCCTCCACCTTCACATGTGAGGCCACACTCCTCGCTGCCAGGTGCCGTCGCCATTGGTTCACTTGCCAGCTGTTGTGTGCGATGGCCGAATGCCCCCAAATGGAGATTTACAGGGTTTGCACAATATTCGGAAGCGTTCTGGTTCGCGACTTGTTCTTTTTGACCCTTCACGATTTGATCCCTTGACCCATGATAGCTGGCCGCTCGTGGTTGCTGTGATCGCTCGGTGCTCAGAGCTTAGGTGCCCTGTAGCCGTCGAAGGCTTTCTGCTTCGGCTTGCACTGCACACAAGCGCGCTTCTTCACTGCGATTTGAAAACAACACTATTGGCAAAAGCGTAGCATAACACACCTAAAAGCAGCTCAAGCTGCGGCTCAACATGTCGGAAGCACCACAACAAGCACTCGCTGGCAGCGATGATGCTCGCCGTGATGATCCTCTACCTGCATCGCCGAGCTTCGTGCTGGATCTCAGTGGAGAGGGGGGACTGCCCGAGTGCTTCCTGTTGGGATACACGTGAGCAGACACCGAGGCAATCGGATGATCAGCCTCTTGGAATCCTCACGTTTGCTGCTGCTTTGCACGTTGACGGTTGCAGTCTCAGTCTTGCCTTGCGAATTCGCTTCATACCAAGTGTTTCCCTTTTTAGCTGCCGCAACTGCTGTGGGATCGAGGGTGTGTCACAACGGACCCATAATGCCGGTTGCCGGTCTACTCTGCAGTATCTGGTTTAGTTTTGACTCGCCAAGGCCTCCTCTAGACTGTGCATACCAGGTATTAATAGTGGTTTTACATATATGTGGGGGTCTCTTTGGCGGCTGTCCGGCAAGAGGCAAGAGTGCCGCAAGCGACGGCAAAGGGACGGAGTATTCGAATATGATGTTCAGACAGCAGTATACATGATATGGTATGTACTTGTATGAGATGATACCAGTACATACCGGTGCAGGCACAGCCGTACCTGGTATCAGATACAGGGAGGGGGGGGGTGTCAGGCCTGCGGTAGTAGGCCTATCTTAAACCGATACCAGGTATATCTCTTGAACCGGAATGGGCAATATATACTGCGTACCAGGTACCATGTAGCTTTTACTACCGGTATGCCCGTGCAAAGCCATTTGACTCTCTCGTTTTTTTTTCTTAAATTGAGCCCTCTTCATTCCTAGCCTTCTCTGTAAAACATTCCTTGCTACGACGTACTGGTAAAAGGCACACAGTATGCAGTGTACAATGTCCGTTCTCTTGACCCAAACAGATGATGTCCTACTGGTTATGCTCGAGAACGCGTCGGAGACGATCCGTCATAGAATAGGGAGTTCTATGTATGTGACGAGGGATTCTTGTAGTGGGATATGGTTATACTGTCTTCCTCTGCGGGACAACACGGGAGAATATTTGGCTGCACGGCTGGACGGGACCCCCCCCTTTCGCCGACATAGTAGAACGTGAGCAAAACCCAGACCTTCTGACCCCCTTTTATAACGTCAAAGGTCTCGCAACGTGCTGATTTGTCCACCTTTCGTGGAGTTCAAGTGATACTCGGCGTTTGCAAAGGTAACACGAATGCGTGCTGGTCCCATTTGCCTACGTTCTGTGGACTTCGCGTGATTTTTGACATTCCAGAAGGTGGTCAGAAGGTCTGGGTTGTGCTCACGTTCTACTATGTCGGCGAAAGGGGGGAGTTCCGTCCAGCCGTGATAGTGCTCTTAACTCGGGGTACCCGCTGTATTTTTCTCGTAACTTGGGATGCCCACCACATAGTGCCCTTAATTCGGGATACCCACTGTATCGGGGTGGTCTTAACCCGGGGTACCCACCACATAGTGCTCTTAACTCGGGGTACCCGCTGTATTGTTCTCTTAACTCGGGGTGCCCACCACATAGTGCTCTTAATTCGGGATACCCACTGTATCGGGGTCGTCTTAACCCGGGGTACCCACCGCATAGTGTTCTTAACTCGGGGTACCCGCAGTATTGTTCTCTTAACTCGGGGTACCCACCACATAGTGCTCTTAATTCGGGATACCCACTGTATCGGGGAGGCCTTAATTCGGGGTACCCACCACATAGCGCTCTTAACTCGGGGTACCCGCTGTATTGTTCTCTTAACTCGGGGTGCCCATCATAGAGTGCTCTTAATTCGGGATACCCACTGTATCGGGGTCGTCTTAACCCGGAGTACTCACCACATAGTGCTCTTAACTCGGGGTACCCGCTGTATGGTGCTCTTAACCCGGGGTATCCACTGCTGTATAGTGCTCTTAATTCGGGGTGCTCTTAACTCGGGATACCAACAGTACCCAAAATGTGCCCCGTCGGGCCGACCACAGGACACGACCCGGAAGAACGCAGGAAGGAGCTCGCGGAAATTGTTCACCGGATGCGCATCGCACGGTAGGTTTCCACGATATGAATACGTACCAGTATTATTTTTCGAGTTTTTCGTGCTTTCTTGCCGTCCGACAATGTGCAGCATTGGTGCCACCAATGGCAAAAAATGACAAAACAAACAGAAAACGAGCACCACTAATAACAGAAAAGAGTAAACGCACATACGCACATACGACAACCCAACCCGATTTGACGCACAAACCGCCCCCTAAAACCAACACGCCTCTGTGTCCAATTTTGCGAATACCTGGTGCGTTGTGCTCAAGCTGTGTCAGGATCACACGCCCGACAGATCACGATCTAGATCGTGGAACTACAGTAATAGTATACGTTGTGTTGTGTCACGACCAAACGACGGCAAAGGCTGAATCGAGCTATATATAATGATGGTTTGGGTCGAAACATCATCGCGAAATGGTTGATATACGCTCGCTGCTTCCCCCCCCGCCGAGCCCCGCGTCTCGCTGTGCACCTATTACCTGGTCACCACACAGACATCATGTCGCTTCCTTCGCACGTGGATTTTTTTATTTATGAAATTCTTGAACTGTTACTTTGGACCATCTCAACCATGGTATAATAGTAGTAATGAGGACCAACTATGGTTAGTAAAAATAGTGGAATATTATAGTTTTTCGGTTCTATGGAAGGACCTCATTACTATTAATGTAGTGTTATGTCCCCCGTACATAGCACGAATTGGGTTATTTTCACCGTCGCCCCCTTAACCCCTCTCCCGTTGTATCTAGCTTTTTATGTGTTGTCTCCTAAAGCAAAATATAGATACAGTAGTTCTCGCTATCTCTAGGCATCGATTCACTGATTGCACCCACCCCCCCAGTCTAAACCCCTTTAATGTTTAGCTTCTGCTTCGGCTATTCCTCAGACAGCTTATCTTTTGTTTAACTATTAATAGCTCCGTGTTTTCCCTTAACAACCCGGCAAAAAGACGTGCATGAACCGTGTACCTTCCTGCAGCTCTATAGACTAACAGTGCAGCTAAAGTCCATTTTTCGTGGCGCACCAAAAAAAAACGCAGGAGTGCCTTTGACGCCGCGCAGCAAGCATCCGATCGGTTTCCCACGCGGATGAGGGTGACGTGGGACCCCTTTCCAGAGGACGAAGCTCTGGGCGTTGGCGACGTCGTCGAGTTCGCTGTCAGGCTGGAGGATCGTCTTCGGGCAGGAGAAAAGGCAAAAAACAAAATAGAACCTCTGCGCTTTCAAATACACATCGGAGACACAATCATGTCTGATGTGTGTGTGTTTTATTGTTAGTTTTCGCCATTAACACTCCCAGTGACAGAAGGAAGAAAACAAAGGGGGAAGCAAATAAAGAAAACCTCTACCAGTATGCACAAAGTATAGCTCCCGTGATATCCTTGTTTGCAGTACAGTAGTATAATACGTGCGCCAGGTAATGAGGGCATACAGTACCGTTACGCCCCCATAGTACTACACTCGTGTAACCACACACATACATACGGTAAAAACACTCCTAGGGGAAACGTTTTTGAAAAAACAAGTTAAAAGAAGATGTGAGACCACCGAAAACATTCTTCGTAACTCGTCTCTACAAGCTGATGCGTGTGATTCTTCGATTGCGCGTGCTACGGAGATGTGTATAGTTTTCATAGCGTAGCGGGCGGTATTGTCCAGTACAACGACTGCACAAATGCCCGAGGGGGAGGGTATTCAATTCGTGCATGGCCGTAGTCGTATGACCATATAGACCCTCGCATCCCTACTATGCCGGGACGGAGCACGTCGGGCTTTCACCAACCAGGCAGACATTGCTTGCACCAAGCGCGAAGCGCCGTAAGGTGTTCCGCGTGTCGCATGAAGGGTGAACCGCATCCATTCTACTAAGAAAAGCCGCTTGTGAGGCGGACTTCTGACAGCGTCCAATGAGTTGCTTTGTTGTCTGGTGTGGCCGGGGGGGGGGTCTTTCACCGTTTGCACAGGCCCGCGCTACGATGTATCACGTGCGCTGTTCCGTTATTTCTTCGCTGCCTGGCTCCTAAAACCCTAACCTGTAAAACGAATATTCGACACTAAATCGGTCGAATTCACAAATGACGTTCGAGCACTATTGAAAATGTTACCCTAACATTTATGTGGAATATAGAACACGCGCGGAAGACGTTGTTTGACCTCGCTTCCAAGGCTGAGTATCAACCCCTCAATTGATAGAACTCACAGCTGACGAGTGACGTCTTTGTAATACTTCCATTAAAGCTATTGATAGGAGCCATACGTCAAGCCAATCCAACGCCCTCTTTTGTCTTTCGGTTTTTGTCTTGTTTTCCCTCTGCACGTCTATATATCCCGTCTCATTTCGCAGCGTCTTTTCCCTCCCACCCTTCCAACTCTCTCTCCCTCTTTCTCTCTCTTGTCGTGGTGGTTTGTCTTCTTCCCTCTGCAACGTCTACTGCCCCTCCCTCCTCTTAGTTGTGCCTGTGGTCTCCCAGAGGGCACGGCAGGGTAGGACTGGTTGGCGCGGTGCTTTTGGGCAGGCTTTACGGCTGCGCAGCGGAAGATGCTCTTCTCAGAGTACAGGTATGCCACTAACAATATGTTTCACATTTCGGACAGATCACGATCTATATCACGATCTAGATAGTCATCTACATCACGATCTAGATCATCATCTATATCACGATCTATATCATCTAGATCACGATCTAGATCATCTAGATCACCATCTAGTCTAGATATCACGATCTACATCATCTATATCACAATCTATATCATCTAGATCACGGTCTAGATCATCTAGATCACAATCTAGATAATCTAGATGACGATATAGATCATCTACAACCTAGATCACGGTGTAGACAAACTAAATCATGTACATCACGATATAGATCATCTACGTCACGATTTAGATCATCTGTATCATGATCTAGATCATCCGTATCACGATCTAGATCATCTGTATCACAATCTAGATCAACATCTATAGCACGATCTATATCATCATCTATATCACGATCTAGATCATCATCTATATCACGATCTAGATAATCTATTACGGGGGATCATGCCAATCAGAACCACGATGGACGCAAAGAGCTATCATATGTATCCCCCTAATTTTACACACCATATTAGAAAATCATTTTTACTATTTGGTCGCCCGTAATAGATCCTAACCTGCCTGTATCAGTTGTTTTGTGCAAGATCTGTATAGTACTGCAGGACAGAACAGACCCAGGAAATATGTCCTAGATAATGCAGATCATACGGCTCCCACCCGGCAACATGAGCTGTAGATTCTACAGATCAGGAGTACAAAATCTGGGACGGTGTCCACCTGCTCTCTCACGATGCACGATTAATAGTGAACTTAGTGGTATCCATACTTCAACCCCTTCAGAACCGCACTGCTGTTCTGGGGGAAACTGACTTGGAATTAGACTTAAATATAGCTTTCTGTACCGTGCAGTACTGAAAGTCAAGGCGTGGTCGGCGCCATACTCGGAAAGTAACGGGACCGCCACCAGCCAGTTCGGTTAGAGCTCGTGCACATCTTCCGAGATTAACAGGACGGGGCTGGAAACATATTTGCTTGAGCAGTTATCATGAACTAAAAGTGCTGGTACCAGTTAAGATAACTGACTCTTAACAGTCGAGGTGATGGACAACCTCGCGCTTGCTTGCGCGACTATTGATACGTATATTCACGATGACACCTGAGACAAGCGAGGCTACAAACTATCTCAGGCTCGTAGGTTGTTTACCACCGAGCTTGTACCCCTCCAGGAAGAAGAATCAGCACGGACATTGGGTGTACTGGGTGTCGGTGGGTGGAAGGAGAACGGTTTATTATGCGAAGAACGCATCGCACGACACACACGCACTGCTTCCTTTCTCTCGGGGCCCGGATGCTGCCTTTATTGGAGCTTGCGCGTTGCCCGCCGCCGCCCCCCACCTCTGAGATCCACCCCTTGGCACACAGCTTTCAGTTTCTGTGACAAGCCAATGTAATAGAACTGTCAGGCAGCCAGTGTGCAAGTACACCATCATTCCACACGCGTGCTATTTACTGCCCCCCCCCCCGGCAGGCATGCCACGACGCCAGGGAGAACCTCAAGGGACAGCCCCAGATCAGCTGCCCTCAAACTATCGCACAGGTGACAGCAAAAAGAGCTCTTCTTGCCTCAGTCTGGGCCTGCGGGTTTGGGTATAACTTCGGCTATTACAGTAGTGATGCCGTTTCTACAATATTAATAGTAGGGTTTTCACCTTCAAAAACAAATTAAATTGTTAAAAATACAAAAAAAATACGACGTCTGTGAGTTTGACCAGTTGAGTGGTTGATACTCAATGAAAACCACGCCCAACAACCGACTTCGATTTTTTTTTAATTTCTCGAAGCTAAGCCCCATGGCTTCGGTAACTGACGAAACACATTGTAAAAAAAAACGCACACATCCGACGCCTGTGATGGCAGACCTAGAGGGGTGCAACTTTCATTTTTATAAGGGTCTCTACCTCAACCAGAAAAAGCCGGTTTCGTGAAAAAAATGAACTGGCAAACCATGCCTTGAGCATACATTCGAAAAAAAGTTAATAAAAAAAGGACGTTTGAGGGGTCTCGTCAGACAAAAGACGTTACTATACCGCCAAGAATACAAGAAACAAAAATAACGGACTTATTTTTTTTCGAACCGCAAATCAACAATTAACCACCACCGCGACGTCAATTAACAACTCGAGAGGTACGGTAGTGTGTGCTGCACGAGTGATCAACCTTTCTTCCACGTACAGCGTGACGGTACGTACCCGATAGCACCGCTGTGTTCTTTTACACGACACATATGTACGTGGTGGAGTATGGTGAGCTTAATTTAGAAAAAAAGCGTGAAGCCCTCGCCCCCATCACCTTGACGTTACTGTTGTGACATTCCGTCGTCGCTCTAATTCGTATGTAGTGATCAGCCGGAGACTCTTACCCAGGGCTACTACCCCCCGCGTTAATTCGCCAAAATCAACGCGGCACCTACTTGTACTTCTGCTTTTCCCTACGGAGCCGCTTCCTACTTCCCCGGGCTGTTGTCGTGTCGATGGTAATGGGATGGGAGCTGGAAGAGCGTCTCTCTCTATACACGAAGTATACAACTCCGAGACGTTCTCCAACCCGGGGACCCCTTTCTTGCGTCCCCGCTTTTAGGTTCCAAGATTTCGTTGCCCAACCTTTAAGCGTGTGTCTTCAAGTGGACAGCATCAGAAACCTCCCAAAAACAACTGCTCAACTTGGTGAACAACGGGGTATATGCTCGTAGTCTATTGGCAAACTGCCCATTCCTCCTGCAGCACACCTGGGTCTGATCTGTCCGATATGTGCATTTTTTTATGTGTGTGCAGGTGCAGTGTGTGCGTGAAGTTCTACTCCAGATGTCGAGCATGTACACCGATCTTACCATGCGCGCCGATCTGCCAGCTAGCACGAGGGGCGTCCAGGTGAGATTATGTAGCCCAATCCCATTCCCGACATTGCGTGGGAACGAACTGAGACTTGCGGTGTGGGCGAAAGAACGGACGAACGAACGAACGAACGAACGTATTGCAAAAAAGCACGTTCGGTAGTATCGTTTTGGAGCCCATTTGACGCTGAAGGATGCAAGTCATCGGTTGTCGTCGCTTTGTCAAACCCGTATCTTCGACGGATATATCAACGCTGGAACGATTTGGTAACGTCTTCGGCATGCTACAGTATATACGCGTGACAGAGGTAAGGTTCCAGATATCACGGTATGACCAATGTACTCAAAACGGACCTTTCCAAACCCTCGTTTCATGCACAAGTATTGCCGCTATCCGCCAGAAACTACCATGTCCCCACCCATCCCCCCATGTTCAACGTCCCGCCAATCTTGTCAAAACCCCTCCTGAACCCCCCTGCGACTCGCCGAACACCTCACGGCGCTTTGCGCTTGGTGCAGGTAATGTCTGCCTAGTTGGTGGAAAAAAATACGTGCTCCGTCCCGGCATAGTAGGGATTCGAGGGAATGGTCATACGACTACGGTCATGCACGATATGAGTACACCGCCCCCACCACGATGGCTATCTAGTTTTATAGCATATTGTGCGGGACGGGGAACCCTAACCCCTCACAAGGGGAATGATCGTATAACGTAGTGTGGGTATGGTAAGGCAACCGCGAGACAGTTACATAGTAACACCCATTGCTGTCTCTGAAAGTGGTCACACCAGAAAATAAGTTAACTCATTGGGCGCTGTCATCCGTAAGCAAGAAAGTAGACACAATGTGCCGAAGTCCGTCTCACAAGCGGCTCTTAGTAGGATGCAGGTTTATTCTTCATGCGACTCGCCGAACACCTCACGGCGCTTCGCGCTTGATGCAAGCAATGTCTGCCTGGTTGGTGAAAACCCGACGTGCTCCGTCTCGGCATAGTAGGGATGCGAGGGTCTACGATAATCGACTACAATACAGCCAAACACGAATTAGTACACCCCCCCACCTCCTCCCGCCTCCTTCTGTATGCACTTACGCCATGCCCATTCTCTCCTCCACGCTTGCCACCACATTGGGCTGATGTTTCGTGCTAAACCAACCTATAGGTTTGCCGATCGGCTCGTGGAGAAGGACCCCCTTCGTAACAGAATAATATTCTATAGGTATTTGTTACGAACCGGGATGTTGAAAAAAACGTTTCGAAACAACCAAAAACAAACATTTTTTTGATGTCCCCCGGAAGTGGGCGGATTTACGGCGGATCGTAGTAATCAGAACCCACTATTTTACTCTAAAACCTACTGGTATATATTGGCCTATTTTTACTGTTCAAATTTGGTCCTGATTATTATGCTCCCTGGTAAGAGTATATAAACTAACTAAAACTTACCGTATTTCGTGCCAAACCTACGCACGTACAGGTTTGCCGATCGGTTCGCGGAGAGGGGCCTCCTTACCTCCGGCCGCCCATCTGCGTTCCCGACGAGACGCAGAGCAACCGTTACAGGCGCGAAAGGGCACGCCGCGCAAGGATGGACGCCGCCCAGGACGACGACGACGACGACACCAACACCAACACCAACACCAACACCAACACCAACACCGACTACGATACGTTGCCTTCTTTGGCCGAAAAGGGTTCGGGCCGGCACCAACCACCACCTCGCCACCGAGCGAGAGCGGTGGCGGCGGTCCCGTACCCTACCATGCGATCCCTCCGACTCGCTTAAAACCCCTTTACTAGCTGTTGCACAGCACAGAGACATCTAACTCTATTTCCAAGTAATTTCCAGGGCTACTCACGGGTCGGATCAAACCTCACGGGTCGGATCAAACCTCACGGATCGGGCCGGGTCGGGTCGGGTCGGGGGGGGGCTCGGCGGGCCAAGCGGGACCCCACCCGACCCGGGTGATTTTCAAGAAAAA
>JAYJME010003971.1:0-11454 GCA_036873775.1 Costaria costata | reverse complement strand
CAACAACAACAACAACAACAACAACAACAACAACAACAACAACAACAACAGCAACAACAACAACAACAACAACAACAGCAACAGCAACAACAACAACCGCAAGGTTTTGGAGGGTGCGGTTTGTGTGACAACGGGCCAGGGAGGGGAGGGGGGGGGGGGGACGCGGCGATGGGGGGGGAGGGATGCGGGTGGAAATTCGGAGATGACTACGTAAACTGACGTTGATACTGGCACACACGGCAACACTATTATATAATAATCATTAATAACGTAAATCTAGGGAAGTCTCTGGTATGGTGTACATTTTGTACAGTACCCGGTTCTCGTACTGCTGCTGTAACTACTGCTGTTGTATACTGGACGACAACGCAACAACGAACAAAGAGACAGCCCAAAAAACGACGAATGGGATGCCTGGTACTCGTACGTACTGCAGTCTAGTCTATAGATTAAGCGCACTAATGTGCATACTATACCTGTGGTTGGTATAGAGAAACGTCGCGGGCACGTGCCGTGCAAGTACTACTTCATACTCGTACGAGGTACCTGGTATGCTCGTACGCAAACACAGGCCTTGAAAAGAGTGCTGCTAGAATCTAGACCAATCATATAATAGAGACAGCGACATATCGTATCATACAAGACGATACATTCATTATGTTCAGCAGGTGCACGTACCAGTCAGTATGTACCAGTATTTGTGTACTACCCTGGTATCGTATAATACGATAGAACTGGTGTTTCAAAGAGGAGCGAGTGCAAGAGAAGAAGCGGCAGCTGCAGAAGAACCTGCCAGCTCCTATTATATGTACCGGTACGTAGCAGGGGCCCCGAAAAGAAAGAAAAAGAGAGGACTGGAAATGGAGACTTCTGTTCTGCGAGTTCTGCGGGTGCGAGTAGCGCGATCGGGCCATATTCTGGCCAATACGATAGGAGCAATAAAAAGAAAGGCGAGTAGTCAGTCGAATCGAAAAAGAAGGTCACCCGGTTCGAAAGAGAGAGCTACGGGAAATAGTAATGCATGACGACGCACGGCGTGCTCCTGGATGTGCTGCAAGGCTGGGGGCACACGGCCTTGCCCCGGACGCACCTGACAGTCGACCGTGGAGACATCCACCCCCTACCGGCGCGTTGTCCAAATGATGAAAATATGTTCCATAAATTAGGCTAACTTCAGCCAAGTTCCACACACAGAGCAGCTTGTACATCCTGTGCAAGCTCTCTCTCTACCTGCTCCTAACAATAAACGGTGGCAAAAACTAAAGCATGCCGCGGTGGACTAAATTGGGCTCGAGCAACACGAAGGCCAACACCCTCACCTCTGCAGACGTGTCTCGCGGGATCTACGGGCTGCGCCTTCTTCGTGGCGGCTGGCCGGTGGTGCGACACTGGTCGTGGTTTGATAGTTGGTGTGTTTGTGGATGAAAAAACGGGGATGGATTCCGTTGTTGCATGGCCAACTCAAAATTTGGAAACCCAACGTGTAAAAAGACTCATCAGCTCATCAGCAAGCACCACGAGAGCTCGAACCCGCACCGAGTGACTGGCTCGCATTGCGCAAGAGCTGTTGCCGGATCGTTCTAGAGCCCACTCCCTCTACGCTTGCAGAGAAATATGACCGAGATGTTTGACTTCGGGTGGTCAGAGCGACCCTACTGGGACCGTAAGAACTGGTCTTCTCTTGAGGCGTACAAAGAGGCCTTGAAGACGTCAACTACCCTCTACGTGGGGAATCTGTCCTTCTACACGCAGGAGTCGCAGATCTACGCTCTTTTCGACCAGGTGAATGAACCAGGGGATAAATCAGGCATCGGAATTGCGCTTGCCATTCCGACGTGGCTTGGTGTCATCATTTTGTCGTTTTGTCTTCGTCAAATTCACGCCGGCAATCTCCGGTATCGTGCATATCATAGGGCAGAGCCAAGGGTATATCCACTGATACCACGGATATGACGAGGGCGGGGGCGGGGCAGACATGGCGCACCTTTCGTCCAATAGATAACACGAAGCCGAATATCAGCTGGCAGCTAAGAGGGGTCAAGGGGCGGAAATGCCTTTGTCTCACTCTTCTGCCCACGTCTCAGTGAAGTGACTCACACAACCGGAGCTGCAGTCACAACAGCAGTTGTCGTGTGGGCTGTGGATTGGTGGATGTACCGTATCTGCCCCAAAATCAACTGAGCTCCGTGGATCCTGGATACCATCGTACATCGTAGCGCTCTACGATCGACTGCTGCTGCAACGGCGTGTTGTACGACTTCCGGGAAATCCTCCAAAACCTCACGAACCCCGTCGATGAGGCTCTACTTGTACGTAGTGTGCCTGGTGCGCAGCAGTACCGTAGCTCTAAACTTCGTACCTGGTACATGAGTTCGCATTGCTAACTCTCGTCTTTCGCACACGGATACACATGGATGGATGGAATCACGCCACCGTTCCATCCTTGCGGCAGAAGCCGATTGGCCGACCACGCTTCAGCTATCCACGAGTAGCAGCATCTCACGCAACTTCCCAGTGACAAATGCCTCTGCTGAGAGCCATCATTGCGCGTCCATAAACAACGAACGACGACCAACGAAGAGCGATACACTGCACTCCCTGCCATGGCTTATTGCATGCCTGCCCCAAGTGACAATATTTCCCTCCGGAACGCATGCGTGGGCGCCGGTCCGAACGTTTGCTGTCTGTCGTCTGTTACCTTTTCCTTGGCGAAGGTCGGTGTGGTTCGGCGAGTCATTATGGGTCTGGACCGCGTGAAGAAGTCCCCGTGCGGTTTCTGCTTCGTCGAGTGAGTGTCCTGTAGACTGTCAACAAGTAATAAATAGAAGCACGTGGCGCAGCAGGACGCGTCTACTTGTACCGTTGATCGATCGGTTTCGGTTCGTTTTCAGCACGAACGAACGTGAACGGCTCTCGTGTCGCGGCAAACAAATGGCGGAAGCTTGACCACGATGCACTCTACAGTATGGGTCATAGAAAAAAAGAAAAATATTCACGGCCAACCAAACCACGTCGGCAGAGCTCCGGTGAGTCTCTCCTGCAGGGGGCGGCTAAGGTATACCTGGTGCTGGCATCTGGCGCCCTGGTAGCACTATCTCTTCGTCGGTACGGTCCGTGGTACTATTCGGCGTGAACCGGGGCCAAGAGGCAGGCAGAAGTGTCGGCGCATCAACCGTCCGTTTATTTTTGTTTTCCCGCTACGAGAACAACACTTTGGTTGACGTGAACCACGCTTTCTATTGACGAGGACAACACTTTTTGTTGACGAGAACAGCCCTTTTTTTGCTCACGAGAACAACACGGTTGTTGACGAGAACAACAGCAACAATTTTGTTGACGATAACAACGTTTTTGCTGTTTGCTGCTCTGCCGTCGCCGGGCGGCTCCGTCGCACGCACCGACTCCGCCAGGTTCGCGAAGCACTCCGACACGTTGATGGCGATCACCTGCCTCGACGGGACGGCGCTAGACGAACGCATCATCAAAGTCGGCATCGACCCCGGCTTCAAACAGGGGCGGCAGTACGGGCGTGGCATGTCAGGAGGACAGGTACCGATCTGTGTACATGATAAACTCCGAGGGACACCTCGAAAGCGGCAACGAAGAAATGAAATAACATCGTGAAATCGCCCCGTTTTGTCTCGGGTGTAGCTTGCACTTGATCACACAGAGAGCTTGGAGCTCGGTTCGTCGTTAAAGCGTCGGATCGGACCGCAAACACCAGGGACATTATATTTTCGACAATGCTTGCGCTATAGAGGCGTAAGTTGCGATGCAAGGCGAAGAGGAACAGGGCGGGTAAACTGTCAACACATCTAAAGCATGCCCTTCCAACAACATTTAACCCCGTGATACGTCCTAGCGCACGCCCGAAAGCGACGTGACCACCATTACCACATTATAGAATCACCCTCCCCCCCCCCCGCCTTCCCCTCGCCCCTCCCGAAACATCGCCTGAACAGGTACGAGACGAAGCCCGTGCAACAAATGACCCCGCGCGGGGAGGTATGGGTGGGCTGGCCCTCGCAGAGTTACATGGCGGAGGTGGTGGCGGCGGTGGGGGCGGGGACTACTACGGAAACGGAGGGAATGGGGGGGGTGGACGCCCCAGCAAACGGCCGCGAGTAGACTGGGATGCCAGGGATAATCGCTGGTAGAGAGAACAGGATTTCATGCCCGCAGTAGGCGTGCTCGAGTGGAGGAAACGAAACGAGCGACGTCAGTGTAGCAGTGCCGTTGTTGTGTTTACACGGCTCGGGAGAGGTCGCGAATGCCGAGAGCGATCCGTTCGGAGCTTTTCTTGACTTGGTCATTTGGAAGCACCCTTTACAGTAACAGATTTGTACTACAAAAATTGTAGTATGTACAGTAGTATTTTTTGTAGTTCAGATCGCCATTGCCGGTAACAGTTAGACGAAAGAAGGGAAAGGGTTATAGAGCCAAGGGCTGAAGGGACGAGCAAAAACAAAAGTAAAAAGTACATATTGAATTTCATGAAGTAAGCGCCTCGGCGCGGGCGGAATAATCCTCAGCGAGGTGTGAGGGAGGGCACAGCAGCCCGATCTCGGAACACTACTGTCCGTGGTGCAGGCGGTGCCAGCCTCTTCTGTCCCTAAACGTTCTTCGGCCCATCCCACCTGCTGTTCGGAGCCGAAAATAGTTACTAAATATAAAGCGCCTGTTGCACCCGAAATAGCACACGCGATTTTCCGGCATATATACCTTGCCAGGCACAAGCAAAGAACGCCTCCTGTGAGACAATCGAATCGTGCGGGGGCGGTAATGTATCATCTCGCCACTGACAGCGGGAACAGGCGCCCCCCTTGCTACCTAAAGCAGTAGTCGCCGCCCTCGCGATAACCCCGCGACAGACACGCGGCGAGATCCGTTCGCCACACGCCGGAATCAGAACTTCTACGCATCGCCAGCCTCCTGCCTGCCCCTCCGGTCCCTGCCGCGATGCTCACGGGCAGGCAGGCCGGCCGGCCGGTTGGTGTCTGTCATGCCATCATAATCATTCCAGCTGCGGGGCGTCTGTCATGCCATCATAAATATTCTGGCGCCGATGTCTCCAACTGTCCAGTCGACCCCCTTCGCTAGCCCTTCCCCCGTCACGGCGCTGCACGCGACGATACTCCAGTGTCGATTCTCGAACTGTTCCGAGCCGAGGCCGAGGACTTCTGCGATCTCCGCGGCACCGAGCGCCCCGGCAAGGTCTTGCTTGTTTGCGAACACCAACAAGGACGCGCCGGCGAGTTTCTGCCAAAAAACAAAAAGAAGCGTAAAGCAATACTGGTATTGTTTAGGTCTACGTCGCTGCCGGTGGTGAGTGGTGAGGCAAGGTAAGGCCAGAAATGGAGGCGGTAAGCGCCGACGGAGGGCAGGTTAGGTTAGGTTCCCGGCGAACATTCCGTCCCGCCAAAACGGTCGATTTATGTTCCTCTTTTAGCACTAACTGGACCCACGTTTTAGGGGAAATTCTACTCGGAATTTATGTGGGGTCCTTTTTGCAGTAGAAAATGTTTTAACTGATATGAGCCTGCCTGCCTGTTTGTGTGCGGGTTTTGCCGGTTCTTCGGAGGGGGCACTTCCAGCGGCTGCCGTGTCGATCTATGCGGGAAAAAAATGGTTGCCATAGGTAAAATAGCTTTGCGGGTTGTCTTTGCCCGCGCGCGATCAGCGTTCCAGCATCTACGCTGCGCGTTGAGGGTGACAGGAGAGCATTCCTACACGAAGGTAGTGCCGCATGCACAACCAGAAGTGAAAGCGCAACACTGGCAACCCTGAAGCTAAAGCGATGCCCCAAGTCACAGTGGTACCTTTAAAGTCCTTTATTATTGAAACCCCTGCAGGTATAACAGTGCTAACAAGCATGGCCTTTCCCGGTATGAATGATGTTTACCTAAAGCCCTACGAGTAATACCAACAACACCGGTACGTAGGTGATATCAATGCGGAAGGCCTTCTCGATGTGATTGGTGTTTACCTCTTGTCCGAGCAGGTCGTGCAGCTCCCGCTTGCAGTCCTGCAAGCGACCTCGATCCGCGCTGTCGACGACCCAAATCAGCCCGTCGGTCTGCCAGCGAGCAATTACAGAGCGGTGTCGTCGGTGTATGTCTCTAACCAGCAACTGATACCGTAAAGTTATTTGTTTCGTTTTTTATTGCTTCACTCTTACTCTCCGGCTCAACTCGCAACGATTTTAACGTGTTTACACTCAGCGATTGACGACTGTACCGTGAGTTTACAATTTCTTCGATGTTGGCAACCCTATAGAATCGTCGCAGACGCAGGCATACAGCTCCCAATACAATAAAAATAAATAACAACGAAGATGATGTGTGCTGTGTTAGAAACCGAGACAGAAGGTATCCCAACGCGTCAGGCTTGACACGCGTTTGCCGAACACTATGTGCAGCTAACGGTGGCGGCATTGGACCCTGAACGCTACTTGCTCTGTAGTTATTTACCTCTCCGCCTTTTTTTCTTTTTTTTTTAATCTTCCGGCGGAAGTGTAAAAATGAAACTTAAGCCACGTTATGTCTCACGTTGCCACGAGGATGGATGCAACATACCGCGCATCTGGTCCAATCGTCCATCTCAATCTGCAACAAGACTATTCATATATTACCGGTACGGGGCTACGAGAGAAAAGTATTTGGTGCCCGCAGTTTTCCTATTGGTCAATTTCTTTAATGCGTTATTTTTATTGGTGGAAATACCTGGTCGACCTGTGTCGTCATTCGGAGCCGTGACGTCACTTTTCGGAGAACCGTGGGGGCCCAAACGCTTCAACGGCCCGCTCTGGTGACCCCTATCCCCGTTTTATATACGAAGTAGATGTTTGTCTCTTTCCTCTCTGGCTCGCCTAATGGTATCAACTATCAACTGTTGTGTGTGTATCAACTATCAACCGCTGTGTGGCGTCCACGTTGGATTCCAAACGACGACGAACAGTTATTCTTTCTAGCTCAAATTAGCGTGGGGTTCTTGCCCCAGAATCATCTACTACATATCAGGTATCGCTTCTCGCTACTTTTGTTATGTTTCATATTCGAGATTTTTCCTGCGGTCGCATGCCTGAGAAACCTTCAGTTAATTGAATTCATGCACGCCGACGGCCGATGTGGCGTTTCTTTGTACGTACACAAAAAAAAAATAACATTGAGCTATATCTCATCGTATAATGCGCACACCACAAGCAAAATCTCAATATCACCAGCCGCCAACGTGAGCCGAATGCTGGAACTGAGCTCGAACAAGGGAATTTCAAGTGTTTTCATTGCAAGCATATCACGATACGTTATCCCGCCGTGTACACATATCATACCTGTAGTTAGAACACGAGGAGCGTCGTTTACCTGCTGTGCGTTGCGGGCAGCTGTAGTACGTGGTATAAAGCTACAGAACAGACAACACACGAACACGAAGCGCCCACCCACGAGTTCCATGCCACGGCGTCGCGGCGACGATTCGTCCCCAACGCACACATACACAAGAACCACTCGCCGGCAGCAGCTACGACGTCGCCGGTAGACCCCCAGGTGAAATTGTGCCAAAGTTAGGCCGTGGTGTATTATGTGTATCTACCGGTACCTGCTCATATCAACCCCTTTTTTGGACTTCAGAGGGAAAAAGCGTCGAACCTGAACGAAGATTACAGAATCGGCCGCACGAAGCAAGCAGCCCGAGCTGCTAGCAGGTGTGTACGAACCGCAAACGTGTGGAGGTTGTACGACACGCGCGCAGCATGGTGATACTCGTACTGCGTGCTGTACTACTGCACGCTCTTTCTACCAGACGCGTGGTTTAGATCGCACTCGTCGTTTTTTAGTTGCATATATTTTGGTGGAAAAAGGTTTTTTATGGTTTACCAGTATATATTAACCCCTTTGGGGCTTCAGAGGGAAACAAAAAAATTGCCGAAATTAAAAATGCCGATGACAGCACCAGCCACACGAAGCAATCAGCCTGAGCTGCTAGCTAGCGTAAGGGGTGTGTCCGAACTGCAACGTATGGAGCTTGTACGACACGCGGGCAGCATTGTGATACTCGCACTGCGTATTTTACTACTGCACGCTCTTCCTGCGACGACAGGTACTCCGTTAGCGGGGGTACCCCTACTATTTGCACTACCGCGCTTAGGCCACTTGGGGCGAGTGACTCATTACGCCCTCTCAGAACGGGACTATTTTCTATTTTTGTCTTTTTGGCGCAGCGAAACAAATAAGTCCACCGAAAAAACAAAAAGGCAGCTGCAAACAGATAGGGTAGTCACCCTTCCGAGTGGCTCTGATCGGCTGCAAAAAACGGACCTAAATGTGCCCCCCCCCAACCGCCATAGCACTAGTCCGAGAGGCGCGGTTTAGATCGCACTCGTCGCTTTTTTTGGTTGCAAATATATGGGTCGAAAAAGGGTTAATATATGGTTTATTCGTGACACCTTCGGGCCTTAAGAGGCAAACAAAATTGCAGAAACAAAATTGCCGAAGAAAAAAAATGTCGATAACAGCATCGGCCACACGAAGCAGTCCGGGCTGTCGGAGTACGGTGTGGTGTCCGAACTCCAATGATGCAAGGAGCTGTAAGACACACGCGCATCATGATGATACAATCATGGGGGACCTACAGCAAGGCCGAACGTTATGGGAGTACGATCTTGATCAATAAAATCTTCCCATTTTTACCAATTCAAAGCAATTTTACTCGCGGAGAGCCCAAAATTGGAAATTCTGTTGAAACGATTTGTCCGAGCTCTCTTCCAGAGGTATCCAGCGCACCTGGCTACTATTTTTGGGGCTCACTTTGATTTCTTTCGAAAATATTGAGGAGATAAAAATCTGCCACAGAACCATGTATAATCGTATATTCGCCCGATATAGTATGGGAAATATGGGTATTTTTGACTGATCTTGACATTTTTGGCCAATCTTGCGTCGAATGTAAAAACGAGTTAATTTGCCCCTGTAGCATTGAGTAGGTGCGCTGGAAACGTCTGGAAGAGAGCTCGGACAAATCCTTTCGACAGAATTTCCAATTTTGGGCTCTCCGCGAGTAAAATTGGTTTGAATTGGTCAAAATGGGAAGATTTTATTAATCAAGATCGTATTACCATAACGTTCGGCCTAAGCGCCATCTTCCGCATCCGAACGCGTCTTCTCCGTAGGAGGACTTGTCGTTACCAAGAAACGCAATCCGCTGGGCGGGGAAAGATTAGGGGATATACGAGCTGGTTCCAGCGAGAGGCGAAACATTTCGCCTTCAAACTTAACTTTTGCGCGATGTTTTTTTAGAGTTGGAAAACGAAATTTGGCATGGTTCTTCTTCATGACAATATAAAAAACTCAGGACTGGTCTTTTTTTTTAGTTTAGTTTTTTTCGTTCTTGAAGCAGATTTAACAATTTTGGGGGATTTTTCGGAAAAGTTGAACTTAACTGGCGGATGAAAAAATAACATAAATAAATGACCAGACATGTTTTTTTTCAAATTTTTATGAAGAACAACCATGCCAAATTTCGTTTCCCAACTCTCAGAAACCATCGTGCAAAAAAAACTTCCCGGAAGGGTAATTTTTCTCTAAGGTTTTAAATTTGCTCAATACATTATATTCTAGTACTTCGGCAGGCGTTTTTATAACAGCCCCCCACGGCTTGCGAAAACGAAAAAATTGTCATAAACATATTCCTCTTGTTGATGCGATCATGCCAACACATTTGGTGTCAAAAACCATCGTGCAAAAATATTATCCCGGAAGGTTATTTTTTCTCTAAGGTTTAAAGTTTGCTCAATACATTGTTATTGTTCTAGCACTTTGGCAGGCGTTTTTATAACAGCCTCCCACGGATTGCAAAAACGAAACAAGTGTCATAAACATATTCCTCTTGTTGATGCGATCATGCCAATACATTTGGTGTCGAATGACTCGACGTATTGACCGAGTTATGGCATACATACTAATACAATTATATATTTGATACTATAGACAACGCTAATCCCTACCTGGTACCAGTATGCAACAACGCCTCCCCAAGCAATGCGAACAATCCTCACTTCTCGCGAACTACGGCTCGGACGCCAAAAAAACCTTCACCGATGTGTTTCCCTCGTTGATGCCGTCACGTGGGTATGCTTGATGTCGACTGATTCGGCGTATTCGTTGTTTGAAGGCCTGAAGGTGGAATGTTGCGTTTGTTGCTGGGACCAGCTCGTACTATTAATAGTACAGACAGTAGTAGTTTTCCTTCACATGTTCATGAAAGCCGTATCCCGAAGTACAAACTATGGTAGAACAGAGTTGCTGCCGTATCCTGGAGTACTACCCCCTAGCCCACTTGCCCACTTGACCGTAGGGTGTCTTGTAACTACTGCTTGCAGCGCGGTTACGGATGTTGGCAATCGGGCGTGCACGCCATTCGTGGTATGGTTGCAACGTACCGGGGTACGTATTGAGCAAGACATTGTTGAGCTTCCGACGCCTTGCTGTAGAGGAGCACTGTTGGTGTTGCACGCACGAAGTTATATACTACCGTCGCATTGTACGGTGCTCTCAACTTGAGAGAGCGTGTGGGGGAAGGGACTCCGTGCATGAGCGAAACAAGGTCCCATTCGCGCAGCTGGTGCCGGAATCTGTGTATTAAACGGTTGGAAACCATCAATAATCATAAGTATGATTAATAATCACATCATCGTGTACCGGTAGTTGATTGTGTTGGTTTTAATCAATTAACCAGGATTAAATCAATCCGATTTGGACAATTTAATCAACTATCAAATCAACCCCGAAAACGAGTTGATGTATCATACATACCTAACGTGTGGACGAAAACGAAAAGAGCGAAACGGATAACTCTGGATCACAATAATAATGAGCACACGGTGGTATATGGATGCTAGCAATAAAGCGTTCACTCACACATTTGCCTCTGAACTCAGCAGGAGCCCGGGCACTCGCAGAAGCACACATCGGTATATAGTAGAAGAAATATATACAAATGTTGTATGCGCCATACAGGTTGGTTCAAGCAAAACGCCCCAAACTCCTTCAGAGTCCAATGTCCATGCCGTTTTTGAGAGTTATCATAGGCGCTGATTTTTTGCACACGTGTTTAATATGCCCCTGCCGAACCTTTAACGTTTTTTTTTTTTTTCCGCCAGATATTCCGTTGTTTTTTTGTTGTTGTTGGAAAGTTGGGTCTTAAGGGATTCCAAATTTCCGACGGGAAAAAACAAACCCATTGGTCAAGCGCTCGGCAGGGGCACATTGAACACGTGTGCAAAATTTCAGGGTCTATCTCTCAAAAACGGCTTGGATATTTGGAGTCTTGTGCGGTAAACGTGCAAATGTACGGCTTCGCTTGGTAATTGCTTGGTTTCAGGGTAGATTCGATTTTGGGCATTAAATATGACTTAGTATTGGTCCTACGCAGTCAGTTCTTCGAATATTTGCGTGAAAT
>JAYJME010003970.1:0-11455 GCA_036873775.1 Costaria costata | reverse complement strand
CGCGGCGGCGGAGGAGGTGGCGGTGGCGGTGGCGGCGGCGGCGGCGGCGGCGGCCCAGAAAATTAGCAGCAGCAGCGGTGGAGGCCACAACAAACATATCAGTACGAGAGATCACCAGAGATGTTTGAGAACCTCCACGTTGCTGCTGCTGCGGCTGCTGTGCAAAAATGCTTGCCGTGCCGCCGCCGCCCCCACCGCCACCGCCACCGCCATCTCCGCCGCCGCGCCACCGCCGCCGCCGCCGCCGCCGCTGCTGCTGCTGCCCTGCTGTTGCTTTTTGCCTCTCCTGTTCTGCGATGCCTCGTATCATACCAACAACCCACACTATTACTACTCGTACGTACTGGTATTTTCTTTTTTCGATATATATACGAGATTTTCCTTTTTTTGTGACTTTTGGCGATTCGTTTGTCGCAAACACAAACAAAGTGGTACCTGAATGAATCTGGCCTTTTAAAAGTTCGAATGAACAATTTAAGGAACTTTTTTTCCCGCAAACACTCTATTAGTGGGGGATAACGTGGTGGAACAACGAGTTAAGAAGGCAATAACCCGAGTAGCATTTGTCGCGTGACATTATTAGTCTACTTCAACATGTTGATTGCTCGTTTTCACGCTTGATTTCAGTAAGAAAAGAGCGACGACGCGCGAGCGGACAACACGGTGGGCGATCGACGAAGGCGGCGCAAGGCCGCCACGAACGAACGATCGACGGTCGGGCGAACGGACGATCGCCGGTCGGGCGGCGGCGCGCGAGCGACGGCGCGATGGACCGAGCGAGCGGGCGGCGGCGAGTGACCGACGAAGGCGGCCCAAGGCCGCCAACAAAATACCAAAATACCGAGCGACGGGACCAAACGACGGTCGTTCGCGACCGAGCGGCGAGCGAACGGATCGACGGCGGGTGGCCGAGCGAATCGATCGAGCGGCGCAAGGCCTCCACGAACGAACGATCGACGGCAGACAAAACGAACGATCGACGGTCGAGCGAACGAACGAACGGTCGACGGTAGAGAGCGAACGATCGACGGTCGAGCGGCGGCGAGCGTACGACAAATCGAACGACTGCGTCATGAACTCTGAACGGGGCGCGCTCGTTAGGGGCTCCGACCCACCCTAGGGCCACAGTGTTCACACTATGGCCGGTAATACGTGGCGGGCACTGACCAGGCGTCTGATAAGAAACAAATTGGCCGCAGGTGTGTAGAAAACAGTCGACCAAAGTTCTCGATCCCTCTCGGATGGCAATACTAGACTTCTTTTCAGGTTTGGAAGAAGAGCTTCAGACACTGCCGGCAAGCTCTCGCGCCCTAGACCTCGGATCCACCTAACATCTTCGATGCCGTCATCTGCATTCGTTGGCTGTTCCCGACACCAAGCGGGTTGCCTGTGGGTTGATTCTGTATCGAGATCGAAAGTCTAGGGTCGAATGATCCGTTTTTTTTTCAGCGTGCTGACAATTTTCAACGAGAAAAACAAGTTGCGCCGCGTGAATAAGAATATAAAAAACAAACAAACATTTTCACACTTCGGACTGATCGGATCCCATTTTCGGGATCTAGATCTTTGAGGGCAGATAGATCCCTGATCTGTAGGGATCTGCGGAATCTAGATCATGTTCGCTGTATGGGATCTGTCCGATCTAGCTCCTATACACACGTTTGCCTGGTAGGGATCTGTATGATCTAGATCTTAAGTACATGTTTCGCTGGGTGGGATCTGTATGATGTAGATCTTTCATACAACTTTGTTCTTTTCGATTTCATCCTTCTTATTGTGTACTCTCAAATGCGTATAACTTTTGATCGTTCTTATGCTTTTCTCTGATCCCTACTTGTTGTTTCCCTTGTCATATATTCACGATGCGAGCAGAGCTTCACAATCAATTACGCGCTCATGTCCATGCCCCGGGATAAATGAGGGGGGATTTAGATCGAGCCTGGGGTTAACCCAGGCGATTCTATAACAAAACGAAATACCGAAATTCGGGCGGTTTCGGGTTAAGGAGCCCCGTCATTCAGCAACCATTTTAGACAAAACGTTCTACCTCTATCGTAGCACGCGTCTACTGGGGCGTGTGACTGACTGACTGACTGCCTCTCTCCAATATTTTTTTTTCTTTTTTTTTTCCTTGTTTCAAGCAGAGCCCTTACAAGGAAATGTCAAGGTGGCTCATACTGCGAAAACCAAAAGGAATGAAGGCATGAACACCGCCAAAAAAAAAAAACAGACCGATGTTCACTCTTACGAGCGGCTCTGATTGGCTGACCACAAACAAAACACTCAAAGTTCGCCCCCCCCCGTATCGAAGTATTTGTCGCCCGCTCCCCCACAAGAGCAACCGCAACTCCTTACGCGACTTCTGCGTCCGAGTCCCACACGGGAAAGAGTAGGATGGATTCCGCCTCTCGCTCCAGTTTATAATATATGGCGGGGCAGGGTGTAACGCATGCTGCGGTAGACGGGATGCGCACCGAAACATTAACGAGGGTCTCATCTCGAGGAGCTCTATAGTGCATCTCACACGGAAAAAAAAACTGGTTTTTAGAAAGACAAAGGCACGCGTCAAGCCGCGGAAACCCCCCCCGGGGCCTAGAGCAACGGAACGAAAACCATATGGTGAACAAAACGCAACTGTGGATCGAACGAGTTTGGCTAGTGACTCAGTTGGGAAGCCCCTCCCCGGTATGAAATGTATTTGGCGAACATGAATGTGCTGTCCCTGTCGGAGACTGCGTAGAGTAGGCCTATACGAAGTGCTAGGATCGTGATGTTGGCCGTGGTTCTATCGCAAGTCGCTCCCGGAAAATGCTAACGCCAGGAGAATTTTATTTATTTCGTCTGTGAAGGAATGCTCCATTCTGGTAGCCCGTCTCGGTAGCGGAGGAAGACAAAAAAGGGGAATATGAATTGCGCTTCGATGAAATTGCCTGGTTGGAATGCAAATATTGCATCATCGGTAGCCTGCATGTCGCGTTGCCACATGCATTCGGACTTCACACATAAACAAAGGCTGCAGCGGACAACGTCCTGATTATCGCGCTGATGTCATTTCGGCCCACTCTGCTAATCCCCGCACCACACGTTGTTTCCTAAGGTTTAAGTATTTATAGCATCCAGTAACGTACCGCCTTATCGCAGTCGGTGTGCGCGCTCTATGTTTACCAGTTTGCCCTGTCCAGGCTGATAGCACCCCTCGGCCATCACAAGGCAGCGTGCGTTATCAATGAACCCGATGCGATCGTACACAAGTTCGCAAACAAATACTTTGCAGTTTGCCCCGCCCCCCCCCTGCCTTATCGTACCCGTGTGCACTAACAAATCATTGTGCGCAGTCTCTCCGTAGACGGTGAAGAACGGCCTATGGATACATCGTATCAACTCCGTAATTGCCTTTTCATCTCGTATTTTCAGGTGGGTTGTCTTCGACAGAGAGCGAAACCGTTACCGTATCTGGAGGTGCAACCTTTGTTGCCAACTTCGCCTCCGTTAACGGGGGCGCGATGTCGCTCGACACACCTGGCCAGCTCGATGTCCACGATTCAACGTTCGCCCGCAACGAGGCTGCATCCGGGGGTGCTGTTTCGCTAGTCGCCACAGCCAGCACATTTTTCGGCTCTTACGTTTGGAGGCGGTGTGCATTTGAAGAGAACAGCGCCACAGATGGAGGCGCCTTGTACCTCTTCAACAGTGCCAGGGACGTGTGGGTGGAGCTATCCGTCTTCCGTGAGAATGTTGCAGGTGAGGGTCATTCCCAATCGACACAAAACCATATGTTACGAAACGAAACAAATGCACGTAACTGTGTTTCGCGAATCGTGAAGATATACGAAACAGCGAAGAAACGTGGATGCCACGACTCGGGACAAAAAACACCTGAAGCGTGCTTTAAAAAAACGCGAAGTATCGTCGTCTTTCCATTGTCACGAGACGTGATTTTTGTCACGAATCCGGATGCTTTTGTTCTCGTTCGGAAATAGACCCCCGGGATATTTTTGCGCCACCGTCCGGGCCCCGATTCACAGAAATGTTGGGTTGTCGACCGTATACCAACCGAGCGACACGAGGTCCCGGCATGCTGTAGTGATGCGCTTATGTACGAAAAGGGGCGGTGCTGGTGGTGCTGGCATGCCAACCGCGAGGCTGGGGTGATGTAACCACGCCACGCCAGGAGGGGTAACTTCGGGCCGAAGAGTTTCTTCCGGGCGGGGCTACTCGACTGAGGGAGGAAGTAGCCGACGAAATTACATTCCCGGTTATTTGCGCTTAACCATTGCGTTCGGTTAGACCCTAGCCCATGGGAGTGTTCATCTGCCAGTTGCGTGTACACTTGTGCTTCGTGTCAGGTTTGAGGTTCGGGACAGATCTCTTCACGTTCGGAACCTGGCAGGGTAGGTACCCCCCCCCCCCCCCACACACCCCAGCCCCGCCCGATGCATGCCTCGGAAGATGGTACAGACTTGAAGTACCCACGAAGGCTTCTGTTCTGTTTGTTTGAACGAGAGAAGCCCCGTCGACCCCATGAGGTCGCCTTGTAGAGCAAACACGTCCGACACGTGCTACAATGGAGGTAGCGCTTCGTTTCTGGCTGAACTGTCTTCTGGATGAGGGGGCTTCTTAACCCCTTTAGAGCCGTAAACGGTTTTTTGGAGACTAAACTACTTGGAAATAGTGTGGGATTTTTTTTTGGTGTAGTAAGACTACCTCAAAAACAAATCCCACAACTGTTTTCAAGTAGTTTTGTCCCGCAAAAAAAAACGTTTCCGGCTCTAAAGGGGTTGTAACCCCAAATGTCTGGAATTGCATTCTCTTTTTGCTCTTTGTTTTTTTCGCATACCAAGGTCATGGGATTGTTGATCTCATAGCTCTTTTAGTTTTGTTCCAACAGCTTATTGGGTTGGGTATGAAAACTCCTGAAGTGAGGAGCCTCAGAAACCTTCCTTGGGCGAACCCCTACCTGGGCATGCGTCCTCCTCTGCTTTCGTTTGATGAGGCCACCAGCAACACGCGTTTGTGACACGTTGGACGTGCCTGATTTTGAACATCTGCTGCACATTTGGTGGTAATTTGCACCTGCCTATGACGAGGTTCGTGTTCGCCACAAGCGTCTCCTTTGTCCTCATTGTCCCCCTTAATGTTTCAGGGGCATCGGGGGGGGCTATTTATCACACGGGAAAATTAGGCTCCCTTGACACGCGATTTGAGGCCAACAAGGCCGGTGTACAAGGTATGGCCGTCACCTCGCTTGGAGAGTTTTTCAGCGCCGAGAACATCTCCTTCAAAGCCAACGCGCGCTACTGCCCCCTCGGCCAGTACGGCTACGACGAAGATATCGAAGTGGTGGTGAGACTCCGCGGGGTGAAGGCTTGTGTCTCGGGTCCATGTGGCTTACGTGGAGAATTTGACACAACCGCTATCAACCGTGTATCGTAGCCAGCTGGCGTACTGTAGACGCATGGGCTCTGGTGATGTACCGGTAAAGCTACCAGCTACCGGGATGCCCATGTACGACTCGTCTGTGTGCGTGACATTAGACGTATCTGGGTAATGACATATGGATATAACTTATGCTTTCTCTCCTGCGTGTGTTGGTCCCTACGCGGAGGGATCTTGGCTAGAGATGCATGCAACAACGGCCACCACTCCCGCTGTCGTTACTCGATGGCCGCTGATGTACATGGTGACCGGAGTTCCCGACACCTATTGGTGCTCCCCCACCCATGCGCGCTAACAGGGTGATGTCGATACCTGCCGCCCCGAAGTTGTATGTACCCGATGCTCGGTCGGGTGCGATGACGTCCTCGACGGTTTGGCCTTTTCGTCCAATAGCACGGTGCCTTCTTCGGACTGCAAGAACCTACCTGTGGGCACGGTCGCTTCCTCGGCCGGCACCACCTTGGCGACTCTTGAGCTCGCCAAGGGGTACTACCGCACCTCTGCTGAGAGCCATGTCGTACTCGAGTGCTACCAAGAGGATTCCTGTATCGGTGGCCTCGACGCTACTAACTACTGTGCCGCTGGTTATGAAGGCCCCTGTGAGTGTAAAGCCGATGATATATCACATATGCTAATCGTGTTCATATATCTGAGTGCTGGCGGTTCTGGAATCGTCGGTAGTGCAGTGGTCTGTCTGGGGCGGTTCGTACCGTACAAGTCAACGCCTTTTTCCCTCTCACATGGCCTATGTCTAGTCATTTGTCTACCGATAGTTCAGTGGCTTTAACGCCCCACGCCGAACCGACACTGCACGTCGCCGGCGCGGGCTATCAAGCATAGAAATAGGCAGCTTTATCGTCTATAGCCTGTTACACATTCTATGCACGTAAACATTCCTGCGTTCTGATTCTCACCCCAACCGTGGACTGCTTACGTTCGCCCGCGGTTACCGTTGCAGACTGTGCCGTGTGCGCGGACAGCTACGCGCCGGGAATATCGTATAGCTGCCACAAATGCTCCGGGACGAGCTTGGCATCTGCAGTGGCGCTTGTGCTAGCGATGCTGATAGTGTTCGTGGCCGTGGCCGTTGTCGTAGTGTCGGACCTTGTGGCAGTGGTGAAGGATGATGACAGTGACCCGAGGGAGCAGGAAGAACCGCCAGGCGACTGGAAGTGGAGATTGTCTTCCTATCATAACTGCTTGGTGAAGATGTTCCCGCTCACGCTAATAAAAATCGTGGTGGTCGTCTGGCAGATCCTTACCCAGGTAAACTTGGTGCTGGATACGAGGCAATACTTTCGTGTGTCGTCGGACCTTGATAGCAGGTGCTTAATAATGTCGCGGGGTATGTGTCGATATTATTGCACGGCCGGTCGGAAGAGCCCCTCTGGTGGAAGGACACCACCCCTTTTCAGGGTTAAACTCTCAGTTTATGTTGGCCGAGTCTCTGTCGCCCAGACAACACACATGTTCACCGCAATCGGTGCATTTTTATCACCCACGGACGGTGTAAGCCAACACATATGCGATCCGTGTAGTCAACTCCCATACTCTTTTCCGTTTGGACAGAAATATTCCAAAACTATTTCGCACAATCTCCCACGCTCGTACCAGCGGTATAATGTGTCCGGTGAAAGGTTTCATGACTTGAACACGCTGCATCGGTCGGGAAGCCGAAGCCGAAACCGTATGTTGGTTCCTCGTTTTTCAGTTGTAAATTCACCAACAACTACCTATGTCTACTTGGTAATTAAGCGACCTGATAGTTTGTTACTCGCGAATTATTCGGTCCGCTGATCGCCTTCGCTCTGCTTTCATACCCCCGTTGCCCAACTGTTCTGTACCGTTTGTAGTTCGCCGCCATCGCTGGAGCCGTATACCCTGACGAGTACCAGGCTTTTCTCTCCAGGCTGAATCCGATCAACCTGGACATCGGCTCCATCCTCTCGTACTCCTGCATTGCGGACACCAATTTTTATGACAGCCTGCTGCTGACCACGATGATGCCGCTTGTGGTCTTTGCAGTGCTGGTTGTCACTTACACAATCGCCAAGACGAAAAATGCGAGATCAGAGCTCGCGATACGGTCGGTGCAGCACAAGCATCTGTCAGCAGCGCTGTTCGTCATGTTCTTCGTGTACTCTTCGGTGTCCTTCACGGTGTTTCAGACGTTTGTCTGCGACCCTCTCGACGACGGCGTGGACTACCTTCGCGCCGATTACAGCCTCTCTTGCTGGTCGAATCAGCACGTTGGCTTCGTGGGGTATGCGGGGGTCATGGTGTTCGTGTATCCCATAGGCATACCGGCCGCATTTTCCTGGTGGCTCGTCCGTAACCGGCACGATCTCACGAAACCCGGAAGGGAGACGGTGGCGGAACTTCAGCCGTTTTCCTCTCTGTGGGCCGCGTACCGGCCGTCGCGCTTTTACTATGAGGTCGTGGAATGCGGCCGTCGGGTCGCATTGACGGGAATCGCGGTGTTTGTGCTCCCGGGCAGCTCGGCGCAGATCGCGGTGGTTCTTCTGCTGGCGGTGGTGTTTTCATTTATCTTCGAGTCAATGCAGCCCTTCATAAACAGAGTCGAAAGGGGGCTTTACCGATGGGGAAACGGCGTCGTTCTGGCCAGCATGTACGTCGCCCTTCTTCGAAAGGTCGACGTGTCCGGAGATGACACTCCGACTCAGTCTGCATTCGCGGGTGTGCTCATCGCGGCCAATTTGTTCATGGTCATCGCCGTGGTCGTTCAGTCTGCCTTCTTTGTTACGGCGTGGCATGCAAGGAAGAAAACCGTCGAGATGGACGACCCTTTTTTTCGCCGTGTTCACAAGTCGTGTGCACCTTGTATCCAAGTTGTGGGAGACGCAGAGGAGGCAGAAATGGCGGACGCTGTCGAGCGGAAGGAGAACAGGTGATCAGTAGCCGCCTAGCAATACGGGTGTTACCACTGTCTGTATCCCCACGACCGCCGAAAAGCCTAGGGTCTCCGGTGCGTATGGCCCGAAGCGTTGTACGATAGGGTAGCACCTATTGGCCACACCTATTTGTGACTGGGGTCCTACCCACTGGCGTTTTGGCTTCACAATATGTTCGGTATATACCCTGGTCAATAGGATTGCTCATCGGGTTAAATGTACGCCTTTCGTCGAAGCCTGTTAAGTATAGGCAGATACAGAGCTCCCCAAACGAGGAGCCTCATAGACCATGAGGTGCGCCCCTTATCGTAGCATGCGTCTGCCCTTATGACATCCTCGAGGGCGATGCAAGTGGAGCAGAGAGATATGGGGGGTGTTTATGAATGTGTTTGACCCTCTCTTTGTCAGCGATTGGGTTAATTGATGCCCACGTATTGGCGGATCGAACTCATTTGGTTGCCCGAGAAATTACTACTGTTGTGTTGAACTTACCCAACTCACGTAGCTTGACGTATGTAGTGTGCCTGCAGTCTGTCCGTGAAATTGTGTGTCCTCTCAGTCGATTGTGTCGTCACCGTTTCACGGCAGGGTGCCCAGTTAACAACCGCATGGAGTGCGTATGTATAGTGACGTCTCGTCATGCCTGGTGCGTGGCGTCTTCTGCTCATTGCCAGACACGGCGGAGTGAAACGGTGTGGGAGTTAATCTGGTTTTCATTTTGCTTGTTCCCTGCCGGTCGACCGGATGACACATTGGCCTTGTTGATGGATTGAGCTAGCCCAGTCGTTGGTTTGCAGTCGTGTTCCCGAATGAAGGGTGCGCTCTTGCTCTTTGGTGATAAACATCACACAATACGGGCGGTCAGAGTCGCTCGTCATCACGGGCTTGACGCCTTTAAGTGGGATTGGTTCGTGTTTTCGTCTTTGTGAGAAATATCAACTGCCCACTATCTGTAAAGTACTCTACTCGAGGAACACGCTATTTAGTGCTGTGGGGTACATACCCGCTAAACCGCTTTACAGCATTTAGTATTATTCGGTCATAGCTCGGATGTCGACCTATTCTGTAATATGTTTACTAAACAATGAGTTATGAAAGAGCATACCTCGTGCGAGAGCGATGTAGAACACCGCAAGCAACAGGGTCTATCGCCTAGCCTTAACTCTGTGTCACCATCGACTATCGTTGTGCTTGTCAGGACGAACGATGGTCCGTGTCGACAATGGGAGCGCAGGTCGTTTGAGCCCTCGGGGCCTTCTTTTGGGTCGAGATGTGGAGATGTAGATGTTTGTCGGTTATACACTTTTTGTTTTTTTATTATTCTGTTCATCTGTCAAATTCTTCAGTGTCACACTCTGTCGTCTGTTTCATCATTAAGGAAAACATGCCCGTCCATCCGTCCGTCAGCGTCCGACCCTCTAGCCAAGACCAGGCAACGAATTTCCGGAACCCTCCCCAAGGGATGCCACCTGTACCGCGCTCAGCCGACATCGATAGCCCTCACGCAAACGATTGGTAATACAGAAACCCGGCCTCCTGGCGTGTGTGCCGTGCTCTCCGTGCAGACACCAGGCTGCCCATGACCGAACGGCCGAGTTGGTGCTTCGAGATATTTTGTTTGTCCATTCTACTTCCAGTACGCCCAATTTTTTGCTACATTTTATCTGGAAACGAAGAACACAGAAACAGCGCCACCTGCACAAGGCGCCACGAGGGATACAGATTACGCAGAACAATCACGGCGACATAACTTGAAAACATACCATAGATACTGTTCGTATGGCTGTATCCGCTACCAGAGGCACCCCATCCTCCCTCCCCACCTGCCTCCATTGCAAGGTCTTGTTGAAAATCGTCGCGTCCCGCCTGAGCAACTATTGTGAAACCGAGGGAATACTCCCTGAGAAACAGTGCGGCTTCCGACCCACACGATCAACGGTCGACATGTTGTTCGTCGTGCGCCGGTTGCAACAGCTAAGACGACAAGGGAAAATTCCCCAGTGTACATGTGCTTCATCGATCGGCAGAACGCTTACTATTATGTCGACCGAGAACTGCTTTGGGAGGCACTATCACGCTTTGGCGTACCAACCAAGAGATGCTTAAAGTTATCCGCAGTTTCCACGACGGCATGCAGGCTCGCGTTCGTACGGATGACGGCGAACACTCGGAATGGTTTTATGTCACGCAGGGACTGCGGCAAGGCTGCGTGCTGTCACCGTTACTGTGCATCGTGTTCTTCGCTGCTGCGATACACGTCGTGCTGGCACGCTTCAGTGAAGGTGCAAGCATCGTAAGGAATTTAGCCAACCTCCGGGAAACTGGGGTACTGTAGTCAGAAAGAGCTGTGTGGGGAATGCTGTTCGCTGACGACGCACGAATTGTCTTGAACTCCGCGGAAGGGCTTGCTAAAATGATGACAGTCATCGTCGTGACTGCCTTCGAAGCAGCAGGCTTCACGGTATATGAAAAGGACAGGGACTATGCTGCCACGTGCACCAGACCAGACATCTCTCCTTTCACCACTCGTCATCGAAGTAGCAGGCCAGAGGTATAGACAGACGACCCGGTTCTTATACCTAGGCGGCATTATCCACGAAAGCGTCGACCTTGCGATCTCCATCGAAATCGAACGACGGATCCGTCTCAAGCGAGCATGCCTTAGACGGTACACGGCCCGGAGTTGTATGACAGAACGACCGCACCGCTTCGTCTGAACGTCCGTATGCTGAAGGCCGAAGCGGTTGAGACTCTGCTATACGGATATGTGACATGAGCCGTCAGAGGGGAACACTTCGCCAAGCTCTGAACGGCTCGCCACGAAGTCCTCAATCGAGCCATTAGCTTTCAACGCCGACACCGCACCTACCACACTACCCTCTCGTACGCGATGGTAAGTCCAGGCAGCTAACAGCCCTACAAATTTGGGTTTGGGTGTCAGGGCTCCTGCAGTGAGCAGCACTGGAATCGTAAGGCTGCACCCGATGCCTAGTATGGATGGCCTCCAACAATTCCGAGTTGCCGACGAGGCTTATGGAATGGATCGTGTCGAGGCTCTGTCTCTGTGAAGAGAGATGGCAGAGGTGGCACCGAAGTGTCTGTGAAGA
>JAYJME010003969.1:0-11458 GCA_036873775.1 Costaria costata | reverse complement strand
TCCCGTGGTGCTTTCATGGACTGCCCATGAAGGTCACATGGAGATCCCATGGTGCTTCCGTGGTGCTTTCATGGAATGCCCATGGTGGCCCCATGGAGATCCCATGGTGCTTCAATGGTGGTCCCATCGAGATCCCATGGTGCTTCCATGGAGATCCCATGGTGCTTTCATGGTGCTTTCATGGGAGTCCCGTGGTGCTTTCATGGAAGATCCCATGGAGCTTTCATGGTGCTTTCATGGGGCTTTCATGGTCGTCCCATGGTGCATTCATGGTGCTTTCATGGACAGCCCATGGCAGTCCCGTAGAGATCCCATGGTGTTTTCATGGTGTTTCCATGGGGCTTTCATGGGCGTCCCGTGGTGCTTTCATGGTGCTTTCATGGACAGCCCATGGGGCTTCCACAGGGAGAGAAGATCCCGCGGTTATTGCCTGGCGCTTTCATGGCGCTTTCGTGGAGCTTTCATGCAAAACCCATGGTGCTTCCATGGTGATTTCATGGTGCTTTCGTGTTGTGCCCATGGTGCTCCCATGGTGCTCCCATGGGTCTTCCATGGGGCTACCGTGGGCACTCCTTGGGACTTTCATGGTGCTTTCATGGGAAACCCGTGGGGATCCCATGGATGTCCCGTGGGTCTTTCATGGGTCTGTCGTTCAATAACCTGGATCCATATATGGTCCGTGGAGATCCCATGGTGCTTTCGTGGCGCTTTCATGGTGATCCCATGGGCAGCCCGTGGGGCTTCCATGGGCCTTCCGTGGGTCCTCCCCCATGAAAGTCCCATGGGTACTGGTAAAAAAAAGCAAATAATGTATATCGCCCGAGTACTGAGAGTATGGTCAGCTCAGAACCCCGAGTACACGCAGTACCCGCAGTACCGAGTTGCGAAATATTTGGAGGACAGGTAGTGTCCGCAGTACAGAACTTCAAAATACTGCGAGTACAGAAAGCACCTGAAGCCGTTTCTTTCGATAATACTCTAGTTATACTTCCAGGTAATGGGGGCATCTTCTGTGAAATGTGAAATGCTATTAACGCCAGTCACCTTCTCCCAGAACCTGGGAGTAATGACGGTCGTGTCTTTGAAATGGTGCACAGATCCCCCTAATATACTTCATACTCCGAGTATACTCGGAGTATCGACTACATTTCGTACTCCGAGTACTGAGAGTATTAGAGTACTGGCGGCCTGAGTACTTTGAGTAACTGGGAGACTCTCAGGGCTTGGCGCCAGGGAAGCTCTTTGCAGGATACATGATATATGATACCAAAGGAAAGTAAAAAAAAAGGAAAAACTATGCAATCAAACAACATCCAACATCCAGAACAGCCAGAAGACAAAACAACAAGGCAGCTGCAGTACGCATATATATGTACCTGGTATGATACGAGTAGGATGTACTGGTGGGATTGCCTGGTACTGGTACGAGTACTCGCACGTCACGTGGAGTGCAACCAGTACCTGTGGTACTGGTACTCGTGCTGTATGTACGGAGTTCTATGGAGTTCGGTACCTGGCACATGCATGTTTTGAGTGATGTATATGGTTCGTTGGGGAATGCATGGTGGATGAACTTGACAGAAAAGTCGCAGTAGGTGGGCGAAGGTGAAGGTGGGGCGGGTGCGTTGTGATGAGTGGAATGCCGGCCTCAGTCCCAACCCCCTCCCCAACAAACCCCTCTCCTTCACTAGCCTTCACTCGGCATGAATCAAATGACAAACGAGCAAGTGAACCTACATGTCTTTACTCTACATGTAAGAGTATAAGGACATTAAGACATGCGCACCGACGTCGAAGGCATATCACGCACCACGCAGCTCGCTAAATAGCAAAAGTGCCTTGCTGAGTATCAGGTTCCAGGTATCGACCAAGTTGGTCCAACTCACGTTGTGGTTGAACTATTAATACTATTGCATATCTGTATATATGCAATAGTATAGTGGGGAGGGGGAAGAAGAGCCTGCTATGTGACCCCGGATCTGAGTTACGACTAGGAGGGAGCGAGGAAGGAAGGGCGAAGATAATAAATGGAATGGAAAAAGCACACACACACAGACACACCGCACAGAAACTGACTTAGAAAACAATTGCACGCCTAGCCCGACGAACAAGGCCTATAATATCGAAACCCAATGTAGAGCAAAACCGGAGTGCCGACGATTTTTGGGTAGTTCCTCAAAAGAGAAAGCCCCCGTCAGGCAGAAATACTTTGGGCAAAAGGCGCTATATACCCCTACGTATCGTATTGTAGCACGTGTCACCTGGCTTTCTCGACGGCGGGGACAGGGGACAGTTCAAACGACGGGCGGTGCGTAGACTACGGAAATACATCGACGGTCGAGATGTTTCCAAGTCCCCCACTTTTCTTGTGTGTGCCCTCCGTTGGTGTTTGAAGAATCCGCTCGGAAAATCGTACCAGGGCGTGTGCTGTGTTGCCTGTTACACGGTACCAGGGTAGTAGGTATAGGGACACAAAAACACCCAAAACTTCAGTCGGGATACCAGGACGACAGCCAGCTCCACGGCCTGTTCTACTAACATAAAATAAGAGAGCTGTGCCGTATACCCAGGGTCGATTTAAGGTGCGGCACGATCGAAGTGTCCTCTTGTGTCACACTTTGGCTGTGAGCGAGCAAAACGCCGCCGGCTTATGGTCGCACTCCCTGACCTGCGTTCGCGTTCGTCTTTGAGAGCCTCGAGCCTCAGCTGTCGGCCGTGTCAGCAGGCTTCCCCGCCCCCTTCTTGCAATTGTTGGGGGCGGTTTTGTTTCGAGGCCGGTCTTTTGCTCGTTTGCTTGATTGGTTGGTTGAATGCTTACTCGATTGGTTGATTGGTTTGTTTATTGACTGATTGGTTTGTTGGTGCATTGATTGGTTAGATGGTTGGTTTATGTGTTGGTTGATTGGTTAACTATTAGATATGAATGGTTGCTTGCTTGGTCGGCTGGTTGCTTGATAGAAGTTTCGCTTGCTTTCCTCGATTGCTTGTTTGTTTGGTTGGTTGCGGTGCTTCATTGATTATTTTGTTTCATGCGTCAATGCTTGGTTGCTTTCTTCATTGATTGATTGATCGTTGCGCCTCTTTGCTTGATTGCTTGCTTGATTGCTCGCTCGCTCGCTCGCTTTTCGCCAGGTCGGTTCATCGTGGACCCTACAAGGCGCTTGGAAATCGTCGCTCCAAACCTCGACGGCTTCAAGGTACGCCGCTCATCTCTTTTGACACAACTTTTGGACGATCCCCAAAGTAGTAGCAAGCCGGGTATGCAAATAAAAACTTTGCACACCTCCACCCTGCTCCTGTTTGGCACCGTGATTCCACCCCGACCTGATAGGTCGCACCCGGACCTGAGCCCTCCAAACTGACCCCTGCGTATATGCTTAGCCGTCCGCAGGGCCCACCTGGCATCCTGGTCCCACCCCGACCTAATCCACCAAACTCGAAGGTTTCCACCGAACAGCCACAGCAACAGGCAAACAACTGTAGGATGTGCAGAGTTTCATTTGTAGATCTGGTGTGCAATTAGCGCTCCCTGGAGCCCCAGGTTTTGCGCTTTCTCCTCTCAGAACCCAGGTTGTCATTGCTGTAGCAACGTTAATCACGCGCGCGCGCGGGGGGGGGGGGATGTACTCATACCATGCACGACCACGCGGGGGGGAGATTTACTTATTTGTTGCTTGCCTTAGTATTTTGACCATTGACCATGCAATCCTTTCAGGACGGGGCACCGTTCCTACTCCTAATAACGACACCTCCAATATTTGAGCGCTCATTATGTTTTTTCCGTATGTTACATTAAAATGTTTTGCGTGGGGGTGTGGGGTCAGACACTTCGCCCATGAAATACGGGCACGTGGTGTGGGGAAAATGTTCACACACATTGGACAGATCACGATCTAGATCATCTGTAGATCTAGATAATCTATAAATCCTGTATTTGCCGTTATGAGTTGTTTTGAAACCGATCTAGTTCATCCATAGATCCTGTATGTTTATTGCCTACCTTTCCGCACGTCAGACAGACCACGATCTAGATCATCGTATAGATCCTGTATTTGCCGTTATGAGCTGTTGTGTGAGAGCCGTACCATGCAGATCCCACCCGGCAAGCCTGTGCGCAAGAGCCACGTCATACTTATCCCACCCGGAAAATATTCTGTAGATCGCACAGCATCTTATAGATCACGGATGTATCTGCGCTGAAAGCTCTTCCATCATAAAATCAGGATCTGATCTATCGGATGTGCGGAGTGGTTTTAAGGCCTTGGCTTTTCCATTCGTTTGCTGGCCGGTTGTTGGTGTGTTGGGGTTGGACGTACGCGACATATAGGGCGACCACAGTATCGCACACATGTTGTAATCGAGGAGGCTACCGCAAAAATTTGGTTTGATTATTTGATTCTAACTATTTGTGGTGCGGTGACGGTTTCACCTCCGAAAATTCTAGGAAGCTGCGGAGCGCGTTTTGTAGTTTGTCGTACACTAACTGTTGTCTGGCAGGCCACTCCAGGTTTGACCCAAGAGACAAATACAACTACATAATATCTGCGATGTACAAGCCTAGTCTAAACCAACATGTGCTAGAACAAATGGGCCTCGACTCATGTTCCCCTTGAAGGTCACAGTTTTTTTCTGTCTCGGGTATTGTTTTGGGGCGTGGTTACTCCTCGAAACGCTCTTGCATCTGTATAGGCATGCATGCGTTATTCTTCCGCTGATAGAGTAACGACTAAGTCACGGCGTTGTGACATACCAGTACGCGCAGGCCTACGCTTGACCGAGGGGTGCATGGTACCCCCCCCCCCCTCCGATTTTTTTTTAATAGGATCCTCCACCTGCTCACGATGATGATCCCCGTGAGCGCATGCGCGCCTACGTCTGCGACGCGTGCTCCATGAGACAGCATACTGTCTGCCCTCAAAACGAAAATTTAACTGTATGTCGTATTTTGATACCTGGTACCTTCCGTTAAGCGTTCCAAGGTGGTTAAAACAAAGTAGAGAGATAGACAGTCCGCAAAACTCCGCGAGTTGAGTGTGACGTTCTACCGTTATTGCTACCTCTACCTCTACCGTTATTGCTACCTCTACCTCTACCGTTATTGCTACCTCTACCTCTACCGCTATTGCCTTCACTACCGCCACCCCTACCCGCTGCTATCGCTACCGCTACTGCTACCTCTATCGAATCCGCTACCACCAACCTTACCCGCCGCTTGCACTACCGCTATCACTACCGCTACTGCTTCCGCTACTACCACCGCTACGGATACAGCTATCGCCTCCGCTGCCACCGCTCCTACCCACCGCTATCGCTACCGCCATCGCTACTGCTACCGACTCCGCTACCGCCACCCCTACCCACCGCTACAGCTGCCGCTTATGCTATCGCTATCACTGCCCCTATCACTACCGCTGCTTGTACCGCTATCGCTACCGCCTCCGCTACCGCCACCCCTACCCACCGCTACCGCTACCGCTGATTCTACCTCTCCATGTCACTACCGCTATTGCTACCGTTATCGCCGCAGTTACTACCAACCCTACCTATACCTACCTATACAACATCCCTTCCTACCGCTAATGCGACCGCCATCGCCGACGTTACCGCAGGCAACCCACAAAACTTCACCAGTTGACTGTGACCCGCTACCCACTACCACTCGTGCTGCCGCTCCTCCCCTACCCTCTGCTAATGCTACTGCTATTGCTACCGTTATTGTCTTCGCTACCCCTACCCTAGCGCTACCGCTGCCTCTAACGCTACCGCCGCTGACACCGCAACGCCTGACCATACCGCTTTCGTCGCGTATTGCTGTGCTGCCATTTTTGCAGCTGAAGCCGTACATCTCGAAGGCCGTGTGGAAGCCAAAACGAGGGGAAATTAAGCTCGACTCCGCGTGACAACTGGAACAACGAAGAAGAGCAGCAACAGCAGCAACAACAGTAGCAGCAGCAGAAGCAGACCAGCAACAGCAGCAGTAGCCGTGGTGGTGGCAGTAGCAGTAGCAGTAGACCCCCCCCCTCCCTTGCCCTCTCCTCCCCTCTTGCAATTTTGCTGGCCCGGGCGTGTTATTGCCTTGGCTTGCTATAAGTGATTTTTTTTTCTTCTCGCGAGACACCAAGCAGCTGCAGTGGCAGTGGCAGTAGCAGTGGCAGCAGCCCTCCCCCTTCCCCTTCCCTCGTGCGATTTAGGTGGCTACGTATCGCGCGCGATGCGGCTCGGGTTTTTTGTCTTTCTTCTCGAGAGGCGATTCAGGAGCGGCAGCAGCAACAGCAGCAGCAGTAGCAGAGGGTGCGGCGGTGAAATGTGTAGCACTACCAGGATTTTTCTCCGGAGGTGGGGTTTCCTCGCCGGTGGCGTTTCTCTACTTGTTTCTTCTGGGCAAATGTTCTTGGAGACCAGTCGTTTTGGGCGCGCGTCAAGGTCTCTTTTTCACCTTCATTAGTTTGTTTTAGTGCAGGGGGTGGTCAGCCAGGGGGTCCAACCGCGGTCTCCTATACAGTAGCAGGTGGCCCCTTTTACGGGACCCCTTGATAAGATAAAACGATATATAGGGGACCCCGAATTGCTGCGCACCGTTCTTGCCCACTATTGACTGCAAGGGAGATTTGCCAACTCTGACAAGGGATGATGGCATACAGTAGAAGGGACCTCCAATCCCGAACGCACTACAGTAGGGTCCTTCAAAAGGGGCTACGTACTATATAGCACTTTTCTTCTGAGTACGTAGCTAGCTGGGGGCAAGGGATGATATCGTTATTATTAAATACCTGGTATATGGTAGCTCTCGCTTGGAGCTCGCGTTGGTGGATAGTTGTAACTGTCGTCAACTGTGTGAGCTCGTGGAAGGCGTAAAAAAGTAACCACAAACTTTTTTGTGGAAGATTTTCGGTCGGACGGCGCCAATCTCCGGGTTCACATTTCCTATTCTGTACTTGTAAGTAGGATCTCCGGCTTCAGATTCGCTTGGAATCTCCGGCTTCACAAAGCCACTGGCTTGTCGGTCGCTTTCCGCCAATCTCGTAGCTTCCGTGGGGCTTGGGGCGGGGGGCGTTGGTGTTGCCAGCCATGCGCCACCGAGACTGCCCCCTATCGGTTGTCTGTTTGCTCTCGAGAGACCTCGGGCAGAAATTGACCCCTTCTTGAGTTTTCGTTTTCGTGCTGCCATGCGATACGCCCGCTCGCTTGCTTGCCGGCTCGCGATGTAGACTCAGAAGCGTCTGCCTAAATAAATGCTGCTTCTAATAATGATGACAATGTCAACCCCTTTTGGCTCCACCTGGTACCTTCTTTTTTCTTTTTTTTCAAATCCCATTTTTTAGTATCTTCGCCCTTCTTTTCTCGCTCCCTCCTCTTTCTAGTCGTAACTCAGGTCCGGGGTCACACAGCAGGCTCTTCTCCCCCCTCCCCCACTACGGTACGCGCCTTGCATTTGGTAGTTAATAATAATTGACCAACGAGAAAAATGCGGGCACGAAATGTCTACCAGGTGTTTATTATTCTTGGTAAAACAGGTAGAGGTTTCAACAAATTACAGCCCGTAACCGTTACGAGGAACTACCGACGACTCGGTTGCAGAGAGATGCGATAAAAACCCATGCATCCATACGTACAGGATCCATACAACAAGTGAGAATACTCCGCGCATGGGACAGATCACGATATAGTAACTAGTAAGGTAGACAATCCAGATCCTAACCGCCTGCCGTTGTTGGGAGATGGCGTGCAGGATCTGTTACTACTGCTTACTGCACGCAGTGCACAGATCCAACCCAGGAAACATTTCCTAGATCATGCAGATTATGCGGCTGGCTCCCAGCCGGCAACAACACCACCAGCTAGATAATTCAGATCTGGCAGATTATGCGGTTGGCTCCCAACCGGCAACACCACCGCCAGCTAGATAATTCAGATCAGGGACATATCTGCCCAGGGCTGAAAGATCTAGATCATGAAGTGGGCATCGGTGGTCTGTCCGATGTGTGTGTGAACTCGTCGTCTCGCCGCGTCTGAACTGACTGGTCACACATCGTCGTCTCGCCGCGTAGGTCGGTACGTAGTAGCAGGTAGGTGTACTTCTGCGTCACACAGTAGTTTTTCATGCCTTGCGCACGCCTTGCTCTCTCTCTCTCCGTTAAAGGTCGCACGAACAAGGAAGGTATCAAGCATGTGGCGGGTGACTGACAACGGCAACACAGCAGCACCACCAGCACAGCAGTAGCAGATCAGAAGTGCGCAATGGGCAACAACATACAAGAAACAAACAGCAGTTTCAGTTTCTCCTTCTCTTCGTAGATTTACGTTGTCAGATTTAGATTCTCCGTTTTTATGGTGGTTTCATTCTCCGTTTTCCAAGTCAAAATCATGGTTTCTCCGTTTCTCCGTTTTTTTTTCGTTTTTTTGTTTTCCGACGATTTCAGTTTCCATTTCCAACCTAGTCAAAAACCAAGTAAAAAAAACGATTTAAAAATCAATTCCAATACCAGGTCGAAAACTTCAAAAACAAGGTCGAAAACAAGGTGGACATTTTTAGAACAAAGTTCTTCTGCGTCTGATGATCTCCGTTTCGTCCAGTCATCATCCTCATCGTCACAGGGAAGCTGAGTCAAACAAACTGGATTACCGGTACCTCCCAGTCCAAGCCTCTACGCCACACCAAGCAACCAGCCTGCTTGTTACCAGCAACCATAAGCAGCAGCAACAGCCCCGACAGAAGAACCATGAAGACATCCTGCGTCTTTGCCCTGGCGGCCTCGGCTGCGACCGTGTCAGCCTTCATGCCGGCGGTCCCTACTTCCGTGTCTACGCGCGCAAGGTCAGTCTGCGCGCGCTGCTGCTGCTTGCTCCGTGTGACCGCTCGCTCCCAGTCAGCTCGTTTTCTCTTGTTCCAAATGATGTTCTTCTGGTGATCAGGTGGTGGTGTCATCTGATTGCGGCATAAGCGAGTACGCACTTGCCTGCTTAAGTTGGTTTGAGGGTTATGTGGGGTTTGTGGTTATTTTAGGGACTCTGCTATGGAGCGTGTGCTGCAAGCAAGCAGGTGCTGCTGATGATAGCCATCCTGGCGCTTGGAGCAAGCAAGCGTGTCGCACACAGCAGTCCATCAGGGTTCTAGGCGCTGGTCGCTAAGCTTCTCGGACTGCTGTGTGCAGCAGCAGCGATGCTGCACGTGCGCGAAGCCACTACATGCTGGCTCGCGACCTGTGCTGGTTGCTGTGGTGCTGTGGTGTGCTGGGCCACAAAGCACATGTGTTTCGCGACCTGTGCTGTTTGCTAGTTTGCTGTCGCGCTGTGTTGTGCGTTGTGCTGTGCCAGAAAGATACACACCAGTCAGAAGATAATCCAGTTGGATACTACTACTGACTGTGTACGTCGTAGTAAGCGACCTGTCCCGTGCACTCTGGGTTTCGATAATTAGTGTACTGTATCAACACAGCGTTGAGGTTGTTGCCGGGAGTGTGGCGTATACAGCTCAGTACGGGACCTTGGGCTACGGGCAGGTTATATCGCTTCCGCGAGAAGTCACGTCACCTCGACACGGTTTATGTCTACGGCTTGAGAACGGAGTAGAGGAGAGCTTTTTAGAGAAGGAGCGGTCTATCATATTATACAGCGTATTATAGAAGAAGTGTCTTATCATATCAGCATGCGATGTATGATAAGGTGTTGGGTTTGCTCATGATGCGGCGCGTGCCTCTATTTGGTTTTGGTGCTCCCACGACGTTTGGTCCTAGGGGTTGCTGCTGTGCGCTGGGAGCGTTACGTAGCTACTTGGTGGTCACCTGTGATTTTGTACCAGGTAACTGGTGAAAGTCTCCGCTGTCGCAGGCTGTGCGTAGATCCCGTGGAGAGCCCGAGTCCGACGCTTTCTCAGTCAGCTATCCAGCAGCAGCAGCAGCGTATACGTGTACAACGAGTATAGCGGTACAACAGTATCCAATATGAATGGAACGAGTACGTGGCGGTAAAGAGTATCCAACACTAATAATAACCTTATTCAAACGAGTATATACGCACCGTTACTTGATGGTATGGTATAATATGTGCTACGGACGGGATGGTAAATACACATGTTCAAGACGGGACGGGACGGTAAATCCATTTTTTCGCGGCGGGACGGAACGATAGAGTACGACGGGGGGCAGAGTTTGACGACGGGACGGAACGGTAAGTTTCACCGGTATATCGACGAATTTGTTGACGGCATGTAGCGGAACGGGACCACGGGACTAGTGTAGTTTTGACAACGGTTTTACGATCCCGTCCCGTCCCGCCGTTACCGTCAATCTTGTATATACCGGTATGATACCGTGTTCACCCTTGTCATTTGTCGCTTCAGGGACGTGTTCATGATCATATTCATTGTTCTCTTCTGCGACTTGGCTTCGTGAGCAGATGTTTCTCCTCTTTCTGATGGCTGTGCCGAAAACGTTGTTGGGGTGGGTGGGTCCCTGTTTTCACCCCTTCTTCCTGTGATTTTCTTGGTGAAAGCAGTATGTTTCGACTGATCGAGGCGGGCGAGACTGCGACACTCCCCATATTTCGATATAGAGGTTACCACTTGTTCGAGAAAATGGTTGACGCACACTGTGTGCGAGACAAAGAGAACTAGTCCAAAACGTTGGGTGGTCAGGTTGGGGTTAGGGTCAGGGTTAGTTATATTCGTATCGTACACATCTGTGTCTTGTCAACCATTTTATCGAAATAGTGGTAGGCTACCATCTCATATTTTAGCACTACTGCCTCTTTGGTGGAACAGGGGTTGCGAATGGAATTCCGGAATAGTGCCTTGCCCTGGTTCTGAAAAAAAAAATACAGCAGGAGGAGTGTCTTCCAGTAAGTCCATCTCGTTCAGTGATTTGGAGTTTTGGACAGCAAAGCTTACCACCTCTTCGAGAATATGGTTGACACACAATGTGTACGCGACGAAGGCGACTAGACCTAAACGTTGGTTGATTGGGTTAAGGTTAGTGTTCAACCATTTTCTCGAAAATGTAGTAAGCTACCCTCGTTTTCTTCGCTCGTTTTTTCGCTCATTCCTCCGTTCCTTCGCTTTTTCTTTCGCACGTTCATCGGAACTTGATTTCGCTCGTTCTTTATTTCACACGCTCTTTCGCTTGGCAGGACCTCGCTGGCGTCTGGGTCTGCCCAGTTCGACGAAATTCTGTCGCAGCCTGAGTCAGACGTGCCGCCGGAGCCGCCGATCGAGCTGACCGGCCCCCAGTACGTCAAGACGCTGCCGGGGTCTAGCGCACCGTTCCAGTACTTCGACCCCCTCGAGATCTCGTCGAAGGTATATTGCGTCTTTCAAGCAGTAGCGTAGGAATTGCTGTTGTTCCTGTCGTACCCAGTACGCTGGCATGACAGTGCGTGGTACGATACATTTTTTGTAATGCATTATCTCTGTGTCGTTGCTTGTGACCACAGAGCGTGTTTCTCCTAGGGTGAAGAATCAGCA
>JAYJME010003968.1:0-11459 GCA_036873775.1 Costaria costata | reverse complement strand
TCGAACATCCCTGCTACATGTCTCGTACGCCCGCATGCGGCTGTCGTGTGTCGATAATCCTCTCACACGTTATCTGTTTTCGGCCGCTTGCGTTCCCCCCCTTATTCTGGATGCCTGCCTTCGGCCGGCTGTGTTGTTTGTTGTTTTTTTCTTGAATCCTTCCTCCAGGACGTGCGAGGTGGATGCTTGCGTCACGTGCATGTGGAAGGACCACCGTCGCGCGCTGTCTTCCCCTTCTGGCGCCTTTTCCTGCCCCGGTAGCCATCAACTACGGACGATGCAGATCTCCGGCTACCAAGACGGGGTCCACACCTGCAAGTGGTGCCTCACCACGCCATCCTTGAAGGACCACATCCTGCGGTGCCACGCGTGCGATGTGAACGTCTGCGGTGCGTGCCAGGCAAGCCGTGTTGTTGTTGCGCAGCAGGCGCCCGCCCCCGCTCCTGCTGCCACCCCTCTTCCACCGCCCCCCCCGTCTTACGGAGACTTCATCTCGAAATATAATGGCCGTGGTGGTGCTCCGTCGCCGCTTCCGCGAGTTCCCTCGGCGTGCGCGGTCGGCGCTCAACCCTCTAAGTCCCCTTGTTTTGCCGGAGAACGGCGGGTGGTAGTTGCGCAAAGGCAGCAGGCGTTCGCTCTCCCTTCCCCGGTCTGCGAGGGCGGCGCTCAAGCCCCTGACTCCCCTCGTTTTCCCGGAGAACGGCAGATTACGGTTGTACAAGGGCAGCAGGCGTCCCCACCACCCCCCCGCCCCCCCCCGTGGAACCCCCTTTCCCCTTTGACTCGGTGGTGAGAGTGTTGAGCTTGGAGGAAGATAACCCGAACGGCGAGTTGATGAAGGTCATTGGGTTCGCGCCGAGCGGCGATGAGGTTGTTCTCGACTGTCGGGGCAGCGTCGTCAGGAGGCCGAGTTTTCTCGTGAGTAAGCTGGACGACGCCTGGCGGTGACCTCTTTTTTTTTTTGGTCTGTAGGCTGGATGGGGTCTTAGTGATGGGCCTCTGTTGTAGTTAGAAGTCCGATTGACTGACTTGACTCGACCAGGTTCTTGTAAAAAACAAATGCGATTGTCTGATGACTCCCAGTGATGGCTTGTTCACGTTGGGTTTTCGTTTGACTGTCTTGTCTTTCTTCCCAGTGCTGTTTAAGTTGTTGTTGGAAATAAAATGCGTTTGTCTGACTCCCGGCGATGGCCAGTTCTCGTTAAAGTCACGTTCGACTCTGACTCTCAGGGATGGTTTTGTTGAAAAATTGGGAGCCATTCTTGTAAGTGTTGCCATCGATTGGCTGACTCGCCGTGATGGCCTGTTGTTGTTGTTGTTAAGATTGACTCACCACAATGTTGGCCTGAGGAGGGCGTAGATCAAGACGCAAGTGTAAAGTGTGCTGTTAATAACTTTTATGTTGATACTCGTACGTAGGGGGTGCCTTTGGGCTGCTGAGGATTCGGGCCTGAGGCATCCTCATGAGGCATGCATGGAACCCCAGCAGTATTATCATTAATAGTAATAGTATCATACTTCGTATGTATCTTGACCTTTTGTTGCCCAACACGGGTTGGCCTGGGCGGTAGTGATTTACGATTCACTCTTTGTGCGTTTTGTTTTCGCCGTTCTTGCTTTGTTTTTTTTGTTTTTTTTGTTTTTTTGTTTTTTAACGTTTTCTATTTTGATAATTGGAAGTATATTATTTTTTTGCGTTTATTGGTTTGGTGCAGTAAGTTGTGCCTTTTTTTCTTCTTATTTTTCCGTTTTCTTTTTTTTGTTCGGTCCTCCCTATTTCGGATCACGAGCACGTTTAGCAAGTCACGTTAACATATGGTGAGATACCATACTTCGTCGTCGGTCGTTTGCAGGATGCAGGATAGAGCTCGTCGTCGGTCGTTTAAATGTGATTTTCATTGAAATGTAGGTTCTGTCTGAAGTATGCAGGATAGAGCTCTACAGAGGGAGCTATGTACTACACGTGCCTGGTATTGCGGCTGGCAGTATTTTCTACTGCTTATGTAATGTAGTTTTCATTGAAAGGTCAGGTACACCTGCCCATGGCATATGTAGGATAGAGCTCTACGGGAGGTATTATACTTCGCTAGTATGTGTTTCACGTGCCTATTTTAGTAGCAGCTGGCAGCCTTTTATATCACTTGCGTAATTGTCTTGACGTAATATGGTGACTCACACAGCACAGTACATACAGTGCGTAGCCGTCGCAGGAGGCTCCAGGCTATTGGACAGTCTCACGTACTCTCCGACGTTTGTGTACAGAATGCGAACACCCGTTGTGTGGACCTTCGCCGTTTTGGTTGGCCGAGGCTCTTACGGTCCTGCTGCATGTCCGAGGAGCAGGATGCAGTGTTGTCGAGCTTAACTTGGTGATTTTGGGTTGCTACAAGCCCCTCCTTAGCTTCGGTGACTTCGGGTTGCTACAAGCCGTTGCAGTTTTCGTGTGTGTATGTGTTGTATGCGCGTCTCCAACGCCAACAAACCGAGTTTTATGCGGGTATACCATGAGACTGAGAATACCAGAGGTATGGTGTCCTCGTTTTTTGGTGCTCGTCCATGTTTTTTTGTTTTTCGTTTGGTTTCGGGCCGTGCATCTTGACAAGGGCCCCCATCCACACCTTGCCGCCCACCCTGTCGTGGAGTACGCCGTGGGCTGGTGCGTGGCACCTCGTGAGAGTATGATCACCGTAAAACGCCCAAGATAGTACTTAGCTGGTCTCCTCCCAAGCCAAGTGTGGCCCGAAAGACGAAAATGGTGTTTTTTTTAAAAGGTCTCGTCGAGATATTTCCATATCGACCCATCGCGGCGTTTGCGCTCTCTCTCTCGTGTACCCGTTGTAGAGAAGCTCAAGGCAGGAAATTCTTTTTTGAGGGGGTGGGGGTGGGTTATCGATTGCGTGTGTGTGTTTTTTTGTTGTTGCTGGTACACTTACTCCGGGTGATTTAGTGTCCCCCCATAATGCGGGACTGTTTTAGTGCTGACGGTTACAAGAAGTTTTATAGTTTTAGGAGGAGAGAGCACCTATGGTGGGCCAGGGAATATATTGGAAACCCCATTTACGTACGTACGAGTAGGGGTTTGGCGTGCAGGGGGGTCAAGTCCTGCCATCGACACCATTTTGTAGGCGATTGCCATTGCTCTGATTGTAGATTGACCAGTCTCGTGATTGTTACCAGTATCTCCCTGTTAGCTTGAAGCAGGCTCCGTTGTATCGCTCACGTGTGTGAAGCAGGTGGTGTGTTGTGTCAAGAGTATAGCGTGATGTTTTTTTTCAGACTTTTTAGATGCCTGGTACCTGGTAGCTTTTAGTAGTAGTCTTCGTTCCGGATGAATGATATGAACGGGGGGCTCGGCTTTGTCTCGCCCTGAACCCTGTTTTATATATATATATATATATATAGATGGGTGTTGTTGACCTTTTCATTGTCTGATTTTCGCTTTGTGCAGGTTGAGTCGGCTTTTGCCCTGCAAGCGAGAGGTGTGTGAGTGGGTTGCGAAGCGCCGCATCTTCGATTAATTCATCGATTTCTCCTGATGGATTTGATTCCCTCCTGGTTTTTGGGTGCATCTGCATACATTATCGACGGCCGCCCTTTTGGGTGGGCTACTCTGTTACGGGGGACCATAGTTAATAGGACCTACAGTAGACACAATAGGACCTACTGCGTGGACACCAACACCTGTATACTTCCCTATTTTTGCTTACAATATTTGGTCCATAGTTAATAGGACCTACTGCTATAGACGCAATATAACCTACTGTAGACACCATATAACCTACTGTAGACACCGAAACCTATATATTTTCCTATTGTTGCCAACAATATTTGGTCCTATTTACTATGGTCCCCCGTAATAGTCATGTGCTTGGTCTGCCTTCCGTCTCGCTGGTATGAATACAGCATCGTTTTTCATCTTCATCCTCCCTTGAATCGGACTTCTGTCTATCGTCTCTCGGAACCACTATTATTTTTAATATGTTTTGAATCTATGAAGGTCTTCCCCTTCGACGTGAGAGCAGCTGAGCCAGCAAAGACTCTTCTCCTCTCGCTATTATACCTACGCATACGTAGGGTTTTTTGGTAATCCCTTCTAGCGAATTTGACATTTGTATAATTTGTCCCCTCATTGTATCTGGAAGGGGTTATCGCCTGCCTGGACGAGGAACCACCCGCCCCTTCTGTTAGAAGACATTCTCGGGCGAGGCCAAAAAACATACGAAGCATTAGTACCAAGCGGATCGTACATCCAGACGAAGCACCCAAGCCACTGTGTGTGAGTGGCCTGAGCTGAGCCACAGACAACCTACACGATAAGTACACAGATGGCCGGGACCCCCCCCCCTTGCACAATGTGGGCGTAAAAATATCCTCGTGGAGACATTGCACTCTGTAGGAAACGCTACAAAGTGTCGACAAACCTAAGTACACCATTAGGCGTACCAAAGATACATAATTTGTCTACACCTTGTGCCGTTCCCTATATACGATAGTGCAATGTCTCCACAACGTTTTTTTGTACGCCCACATTGTGCAAGGGGGGGGGGTCCCGGCCGCCTGCGTACTTATTTACTTGGACCCGCTCGGCCCACGCTGCTCCGTTCGAGACGTGCCATTTTTTGGTAATTTTTGTTTCTGACTAATTAACGGACTTCCTTTACTTTTTGTTTCGTGACATACCTACGATAGGTCATGGTATTTATTGTTCATCGGGCTTGCCGGTTTACCTTTATTTTTTTATTTTTTCATAGGCAGGTGTTGGGGGGAGGTAGAGGGCACCGCAAATGAAGGGCCCCAGACCTATGACAATGGGAACGCGATCTTAATTTTCTGAAATGTTTGTTTTTACACCATTTCAGCGGCTGTATCTCGCGGGGAACTTAAAATGAAGCTTTCTGCTATCAGGACTGTTTCATTTTTTTTGCGAGAGCTTTCCAATGCAGTTGGTCGTTCGTACAGAACATGGCTACGAATGTTTTACGAGGAAGCAAGATTTCGCATAGCTTCCAAAGATTGGCCATTTTTTTTGCAAGATTGGAATGTTTGCCGGTCTTGGGCCAATCTTCGCTTTTTTTTCGCAATCTTAATTCCTCGTAAAATATTCGAAGCCATACCCTGTATGTACTTCCAATTGCATTGGAAAGCTCTCGCAAAAATATTGAATTACTCCTCTGATAGCAGAAAGCCTCATTTTAAGTTCCCCGCGAGATACAGCGGCTGAAATGGTGTAAAAACAAACATTTCAGAAAATTAAGATCGCGTTCCCATTGTCAGCGGTCTAATTCAAGATAGATCTTACCCGCACAAAATTCAAAACAATAATTTCACACTAAACCCAATAGAAAAGAAGACACTGATTTCATTCAATAAATATGTTTTTGGAAACTGATTGGAAACAAATCGACGAAAAAACTAACTGGATTTCCGAAACTCGAGTCAGAATCAAACAGCAGTCAAAACCGAGCGAGATGGCCGTTCCCACATAAATTTCCCACCAAAACCCCACACTGACGTCAATGATAGGTCGTCCACTAAATTCGATCTTGAAATACCTACACTAAACCCAAGATACCTACACGAAATCCAATATACCTACACTAACTCCAAGACAAATTGGTCGGCCTTCGGTTCCACATTTTCTTCTTGCGGAAAATACGCTCGTACCATCGCAAGACGGCTCATAGCCTACGGTCCTCGGTTGTGGTGTGCCCAGCCGCCTCTGCGCCTACCACGACATATTCTTTATCTTTTACAACCTGTCACTGGTGATGAATTTCGTTCGTTCGGCAGACCTGCGGTATCCAGCTTATGGCGGTCTGATTCTACGATAGCACCGCCCCAAACCCAGAGCTAGCGATTTGTTTTGACGAACGTTTAGCGGCTGCTTGAAACGAAGAGGTGTGCTCTTAAAAAAAACACTTCATATAACATGTGTTGTTGTTTGCAAGTATAGCGATATTATTATCGAACGGTGGCAAGCGGCACCGTATTTGAGGAGATGCGGCCAAGAGCTGGTTTCAAAACGGGCGATTTCGTTAAAATTTGGTTGGGGGGACTATCGTAGAACGACTCGGCGGACCCTCCATTCAGGCGAAGAGGCCTAGCCTTACAATGTGGTCGCAGGGATATTTAGGCAGGTAGGCTGTTCACCACAAACGGGATCAGACGGGATAAGAAGTAGCTCCCGCTGGTGGGATCAAGGTAGGGGCGTAGACCCAACCGAACCCAACCCGTGACCTTAACCCTAACCCGAATCCCGACCCGAACCCGCACCCAAAACGGGCCAAAACACAAATTGGAACGCGGCTGCGCCGCGATCACCTCGATCCAAATATTTCCGTCACACACTGATGGAAAACAGTCCTCGGCCAACAAGAGCGAGTAAAATTTGCCCTCCAAGACCCCTGCGACCAGATTGTAAGCTCTACTGGGCCTATTTCCCTACTTTCGTAAAGTTTATCTGAGTTAGCTCCATCATACGAGGGGTTCAAAGTTTACAGCTGTTCTAAATTAGCCGAATACATGTCGTGTGTGTGCGCTGCAAATGACGTGCTCTTCATCGCTTGTTCCGTATTACTTGTTTTCCGTTGATGTGTGTCTCCACAACCGCGGCGTTCTACTGTACTGTCCCTGCAGACTGTGCTGTGTGTGCAGAAGGATTCGCGCCAGGGATAGCCTACAAGTGCCGTAGGTGCTCAGACAGTGCCAAGAAATTAGCCATAAGGCTTTCTGCGACAATATGTTTGGCTTCGCTCATGGTCGCCAGACTACTCTGGCGTCTGGGAAGCGTGGCGGATGCAAGGAATGAGAGGACACGGGCACACATGGACGTAACTCACCGCTCGTGTGGGCAGCACCGATGGTCTTGCCAACACTTCCCGGTCAAAATGCTTCCACTTACGACTATTAAAATCGTCGTGACTGTTTGGCAGATCATTTATCAGGTATGTGGGAGCTGACTTTTTCTATACACTAGAACACCTGCTGACACAGTAAAGTAGATTTGCAGAACACTGCTATTTTGGTTGTGTTGGATCGGCTGCCGACACGATGCACTGCTGATGAAAAGGGGGATATACTTAATTGTCGCCTTCGAGGCGACATGAACGTCAATCTCCTCGTGCTGCCAGAACATATAGGAGAGAATACGTGCCGACTACTGGAGTTGTCAAAGGTCTGTTTTACAAAACATTTCGCAAATTCAATTGGTAAGAGGGACCAAACGTATGTGCTGTGCGAGTAGTTGACTAAAGCTCTCATGATACCGCGTTGAAAATTATATACCAGGGGGGGCTGCTAGCGACGATATACATCCCTGCCGTTACGATGCTCGATTCGATCGTACACCAGTGTGTTTGACGTGTCGACGACAAGGTTTATGACGGTCTTGAGTACACTCACGAAATAGCGAGGCCTGTACCTGTTGGTATGGTACGTACGTATTAGCTGCAGCCGGAATAAGAGCGCCCGTCCAGTGATTACCCTGTATACGAAATCGTTCGAGCTGAAACCCCTAAAATGTGTCCGCCACGAATGCCGCTTGCAATCTTGACTCGACATTGGCATATTCCGTATCATCCTGATGCCCATGAACAGTGGAGGGTGGCTACATGCCCAGTGTTGTGCGTTTGGGGCCTAGCGCTGGCGCTAGCGGCCAAACCGTATCCCAGCATACCACAGGCCTTCAAACAGGTCGAGGATAGTCAGACGCGTATCCTTAGGAAGAAAATGACAAACAATTGGTTTTCTGATGGAGCCGGTTTCAGGTACTGCAAGGCATGACTGCACTTTTTTTCTCCGAACGACTCGAAAGTCTGGTCTGTTTATGTTCGTCATCAAGTACAGTAATGCGCCTAAACTCGATCCTACCCTCAAACTGAGACTGGTGGCACGGTGTCACAATAAGAGCATCTGTCTCTCATACCAATGTTTGTTTATGTTTGTCGTCGCCTCGTCCAAGCCACTCCAGCGAGTGACTCGAGAAACGCCTCCCTCAAAATAAGTGCCATGGTGTGCTTTTGTGTTATTTACGCAGGGTAACAAGCTATCCCAATGAGGTACATGTCGCGAAATCATAATCCACTGAAGCTCAACACTGTACAAGGTTAAAGTAATAGGGTATAGAAGTCACTGTAAAGTAATAGCGTGGTTTTGATTGGTTAAAAGAAAAGGACAAAAAGGACCCAAAGGACCGAAAGGTCACGTGTGCGCCCCCTATGAATATGGTAGCAGCCCAATTGTGCACTCGAAACGAGTAGTTGGAAGGAAACCACGTGAAGTACACGTGTTCCCGCAGAAATGTCCAAGTATCCACGCTGTACTGCAGACATAGGTCCTGAAACGCTGTACACCCGTTCTGTATGTAGGTCATTCCCGAACACTGACACACCTTCGCGTGTTTACTAATTTGTCTTTTTCGCCAGCTACATTTGGTCCAAGGAGGCCCCAAACGTCCCAGACAGTCAGTTTAAACTGCGGGGCCAAACCGTAAATTTTAACTAATACCATGTCATATCGGGTCTTCGTCAGGCCTGACAAAAAACGTGTGCAGACGTTCATGGTCTGACTCGAGACAGCGGGGTGGACTTCGACCGTGGAATACGTTTCCGTCGTTAAAACTTGAATCATTCTGCATATGTACTTCGTGCACCTCATATTATTTATCAGGGTCCTTTAGCGACTTCATTTACATGCAATCCTGCGTGTTCATGTGTTGAAGTCTTCGCCTGTCTCTCTTGAGGAGGGGGTCAAAAACTATCCTGCCACTGCCACTATATGTAGCGTTTTAGCCTCTGATATCGCTTGGTGCTCGAGCATTGATAGTCAAACCCTGACCTTGTTCCATTGCCCTGGTTCTCCCCCTCCACCCCCCGCAGTTTGCTGCCATCGCCGGAGAAGTCTTTCCAGAGGCCTACACGAAATTCGTCTTCAAGCTGACGCCGATCAACCTCGACATTGGCTTCATATTGTCGTATTCGTGCCTTGTGACGGCCAACTTTTACCACCGTCTTCTAATGGCCACTGTCACGCCACCGCTGTTTCTTGTAATACTGGTGGGAAGCTACTACGTTGGTAAGAGCAGAAACCGTAGCTCTGAGTTAGCCATAAGCGTAGTGAAGCACCGTCATCAGTCAGCAGCCCTATTTCTCGCTTTCTGGGTCTACTCTTCGGTCTCGTACACCATATTCCAGACGTTTTCGTGCGACGAGCTAGACGACGGAAAGGCTTACCTCCGGGCCGACTACAGTCTTGAGTGCACGACTGGCCTTTACCGTACGTTCAAGACGTATGCGTGGGTTATGCTGTTCGTTTACCCAGTCGGCATTCCGGTCGTCTTCGGGTGGTGCCTGGCTCGTAACAGAGGTGACCTCATCAAGCCCGACCGGGAGATGTTCCGGCACCTGGAGTCATTCAACACCCTCTGGGCCGCGTACAAGCCTTCTCGGTACTGGTTCGAGTTGGTGGAGTGCAGCCGTCGTATCGCCCTTACCGGAATAGCGGCGTTCGTGCTTCCCAAAAGCGTGGCCCAAATATCGATCGTACTTCTGGTTGCGGTGGTGTTCGTGTTCATATCCGAGTCTTTGCGTCCCTTCGAAAAGGTGACTGACGCGAATCTTTACCGTTGGGGGAATAGTGTGATTGTAGCCAGCCTGTACGTAGCCTTCCTTCTCAAGGTAGACCTTGCCGATGAATCAGAAGAATCGATCCTGGCATTTTCGGGTGTGCTCATTGCGGCGAACGTGGTGATGATCGTCACGGTCTTTGTGCAGACGGCGATGTTGGTGAAGGAGTGGTGCGGCGTGTGTACAAGGGTCGTGGCGATCGACACGCCTGTGAGCAGTGGTCGCATTGACTGGGATATGTCAGTAGATGAAACAGCAGAATTGTAGTCATGGAGTTGTGTGCGTTTCGGGTTTCCAACGAGATACGCAGAACTCTGAACAATAACAGAGTATTGAATCCTGTTCCTCTGCATACACAGCATGGGTAGGAGTTTCAGCACTGACTGACAACGGCTCTGGTTACGTGTTCATTTACTGTAGCCTATGTCGAAGAATTTAAACGAGGGAATCCTTCCCAGATGAGCCTTAAATGTATTTGATATTTCGATTTAAAACCCATCAATGTGTAGGGGTGTTGAACAAACGGTAGGGTCAATATAGGATACACCGATTGGCCGGGATCGGTGTTGACGATTATTGCGAAGCTAAACGACATCCGACTGGTTGGGTACTCACTTAACTCCTTTACGGAGGCCGACTGAGTAGAGGTTTTATGTTCAATCTTGATCAAGATGACAGCCGAATGCAAAGGTGATTGATCGAGCATTAGTCATGTATTCCGCCCTGTCGATGATAGCGTATCGACAACGAGTGTAAGTACGGCAGCTAGAAACATGTGTACCACGATCTCGCGATCTGGCACACGATGAAGAAAGCGACAGCGCCCGTTCAAGCTGTCGACTTAGCTGGGGGGAAAGACTCGGACCCGAACGGGGGAAGGAGTAAAAGGCCCAATCGTGGTGGGGAATGCTGTACGTGCGCTGATGATGCGGGCTTTGTATCGCGATCACCAGGAGGGCTGGAGAGGGTGATGACCGTGATCTTGATTGCATGTGCGTCGTTCGGGCTGATTGTCTAGGAGGCCAAGGCGCAGAACATGTGCCTGCAAGCGAAAGATGGGGGGGGGGGGTCCGTTCCACGTCACCGCAGCTGGCCAGGTGTACGAACAAACGGCCGAGTTTGTGTACTTCCGCGAGGCCACCCGTGCAAATTGGGATCTCACTGTCGAGGTAACGCGTCGACTCCAGAGGGCATGGACGTGCTCCGGGCTGTGTAGGATGGAAATCTACGATCCCCGGGGTGTACGCTTGCGCTTGAGCGTACGTATGCTGAAACCCGAGGTAATCGAAACGATGCTGTGCAGGTTGGTCACGCGGAGCCCGAACAAAGCTGAGTTCGGCAAGCCTCGGCGGGTCCACCACACGATCATCCTCGGATGCCTCGGCTGCCGAATAGCGGAAGTGTGAAGGCCACATCCTATCATACGCAAACGCGCTGGTCAGGACAGTCTCTGCGGTGATTAAGCTGGCGGTACGAAGACGAAGTGTACAGTTTGCGGGCGTCGTGGCACTCACGGGGGAGAAACGCGTGCCGAGGAGGGTGTTGTTCGGGCAAGAAATGTAGTCGGGGGTAAGGGCTACTACGGGGGACAGGAGTGAAGCCCTAAGGCGAGATACCTCAAGGAGAACATGAAGGTGCTTGACGTCAAGTTCAAACAGTGGCACAATGCAGCATGGAAGGCCGGCATATTGTTCTGGCTGGTCCAAGACGGGGCGGAGGCTTCCATGCGGAAATGGCACGCCGAGGGGAACAAAACAGCGGACGAGCGGCACAGGCCAGTTGCAGGCGCGACAACAACCGCTGGCATCAATGCCCGCGTGCGGCGGGGTGGGATGA
>JAYJME010003967.1:0-11459 GCA_036873775.1 Costaria costata | reverse complement strand
CCCCACTCCCCTTCCCCCGCTTGGAAAGGAACCACCTGAGGCGCTCCAAGGTTTCGCAAAACGCCTCCCGGACAAACAAAAGGAAGCACTATATACCATGGTTGGTGGCAATACTATGGTTGGTGACATCGGGCTCGAATGCTAATTAACGCGACAAAAAAAGAAAGAAAAACGTCCCCGCCCTGTTATGGCCTCCTCACCAGTATGCTGAGTCCTGCCGCCGAAGGAAGACCCCCACCCCCGAAAGGAGGCGGTACAAGTCCCAGGTGACGACGGGGTGAACATCAAATAATAGTAAACGCAGAGCAAGCGCGAAGAAAATGTGGAGAAAATGCGGAGAAAATGTGTGAAGCAAGCACGGAGAAAAAGCACAGAACAAGCACGGAGCAGAGGGCAGCAGAGGGTGGGGCAGGGGAGGAGGCGTATTTAGTCGGGGATAGCTACGTTCCTACCGGTAGTGCGTATGGAATATATAGTAGAGCATTGACAGAGTGGGATCGGTTTCGACACACGCGATGCTCTGGCGCTTCCGCGCCCTACCCCAGGGTTTCGCATGTGTGCGTGTGTCAGTGTCTGTCGGTGTGTGTGAACCGGTATGTGTCTCTGTCGTAATGCGTGTCAGTGTGTCTGCCGGTATGTGTATCTGTCGGTATGTGTGTGCGTCTGTCGGTGTGTGCGTCTGTCGGTGTGCGCGTCTGTCGGTGTGGGCGTCGGCCGGTGCGTGCCTGTTGGTGTGCGTTTCGGTGTGCGTGGGCCGATGTGTGCATGTGAGTTCGGTACGTGTGTCGGTGTGCGTCAGACGGTGTGTGTCGTCGGTCGGAATGCGTGTCTGTCGGTGTGTGAGAGTGTGGGTTTGGGTGTGTGCGGCGTTTCGCGCTCGCATTTGCATGTGCACCTTGCACTGCTGTTTTCTGTTCTTGGTGGCGGCATCAGATGCAAACGATGGCCACGACTGCTGCTGCGTTAGGGTCCCGCCAGCAGTCAAAGCCACGCAGCAAAAGAAAGGCAGAAAGCCTCAAATCGTGCAGGGCATGAAGAGAAACGGACACCTCAACATCAGCAGCATCAGACGCAGCAGCAGACGCAGGAGCAGCAGCAGCAGTACTTGCGCATTTGCGACGTAAGAGTCGAGGGATCAACGGAGAACTCATCACCCGCACCATTTCTTTTTGCGGTTTGCTGTCCGTAGAATTAGAGAGCACAAACGCGAAGAAATGTAATTATCTGGTTCTGCTATGCCCCGAGCTCCGACTATTAATAGTTACTACGAGTTGGCTGACTACGATGTATAAGTCGCCGACTTAGTTACTAGTTGGATCCGCCGCAAGAGTTTGCAGCAGAAGGCATTACTGTAGATAACCCCTTCCTCTATAACCGACCTCATGAAGCAACAACTGCCGTGGTGTGCTTGCCTGTGATACTATACGTGTGGCACATGTCAGCTGCGGCCTTGCCATACCCCATACCAGAGCAAATTCTGTCCGAAGCCTGATAATCTGATAATCGTCTACTACTAAATTCTGTCCGAAGCCTGATAATCTGATAATCGTCTACTACTAATGGCTGCTGTCCCGTCACAAGCAGAGTGTTTCGGTAGATGTTCTTGGTGCTTGGTACGCACTCGTACCCCCAGGTACGTACTCGTAGATACCAGTGTGTGTTTGTTCTTCGTTAAACCGTTCTTCTACAACTCGTCGACATCCAGCAAGCACACCCAGTGTCCGTGCTGATTTTTCACATCCTAGAGAGATACACGCTCTGTGGCCACAAACTGCGACACGGAGATAATGCATCGTAATGCGTCTCGTAGACAACGCAATGTCATGCCATGGTACTGGGTACGACAGGCACAAAATACATACCAGGTACCAGGTACGAGTACCAGGTACCAAGTACGCCAGAAACCGAAATACATTGAAAGTATTAATATTAATAGTATCCCCTGATGCAGACCTACAGAAAGCACCATATATGCACCATAGTTTCATATTCTGGCTGGACGGCAGTAGCCACGCAGACACGAAGCACGCACCGTGTGCCACCATACCAAGCACGGCCTCCAATCGCCCCGCTCTCACTCCCCTCTCACCTGCTCAACCGGAGCGCAGCCCAGCGCAAGCCCGGTGCCGGACACCTTGCCGCCCTCTACGACAACATCCCTTCCCTTCATCTTGCCGTCCATCGTGAACGGTGTTCTCGACGCTCCGCCGAGCTCCATTCCGGAGTCTCCTCCGCTGCCCGTCCCGCTCCCGAGCATTACCCGCATGATGCTCTCGCAGCACCCCATCTCTATTCCCCCTTGCGGTGAACAGCTGCGTGGTGAGAGGGTGATGCAACAGGATGAAGGTGAACGAAGATCACTCCGCACCCCGGAGTTTGTATAGATATTGTTTGCATTACTTCTCAAAGTAACGACCATATCCATCCCCCCCTCGGTATCCCGGTTCTGAGTCGGATTGCGGAACACAGCAGCAGTAGTATCTTGCAACGTTCACACAATCAAATTGCTGCCCGCCCGATTACGCGACTGGTACTCCCGCCTGCTCTCGGCAGCAACGTCTACATTCGTCTCCCAACCAACTAAAATTGCTGGTTGTGCCGCTGGGTGTTCTTTTTCGCTGACTTGTGTGGTTTCGGCGAGCGTACAGAGCCTTCGTCCACCGCAAAACGACGAAACGGCGCGAGTTTTATGGTTTTGTTGCGACGAATCAAAGAAGTTGGGCTTCTTACACCACACCCTTCCAACAATGCAAAAGCGGGTCATTAGGTATGGTATGAATGGTCATGCGATTCAATTCCACGCACAGACAGGCGTTCACGAAGCTTCAACCCGAGTTGGACAGATATGTACACGCCAACGACGACGTGGTGGGTCACCATCGATATCCTGAGACAACAGAAAAAAACACACTCTCCCCGAGCTAGCGACGAACAGGTTATGAGCCTCGTGTTTTACGAGGAGTGCCTTCGTATTTATACTTCGTACGTCTATGTGCCCACTCTCTTACTATCCTGTCTGTTTCCACAATCTGGGAAGAGACCCGTCGAACCCACGATGCACGCAATATGCGTCGAAGTTCCTTCGACCCCGCGACCTTCCCGAACAAACGTGGAACGACAGCGCCTTTGGCGAATTCCAGGCGCTCCAGCAACCAACCGCAAATCGTGTACGTATGGAATGGGATCGCATGGTGGGTGCTTACTGCCGTCACCGGAACGGTGAAGCTCGCGACGCCGTACGTGTTCTGGCGTGATCTACGTAGTAGATGACTGTGCGGGACACAGCTTAGGTATGAAACTACTGTAAGGCAGTATACATAGGTCAGTCGTGTCATGGATTTTATAAAAAGTTGAAAAACGTCAGCTGTGAGTACGACCGATTGAATAGTTGAGACTCAACTTTGCAAGCTGCGTAGTACTTCAGACACGTTCGTTGGACGTTCTTATTCTATGCTTCATTTATAATATTGTAGAAGATGATGTCACGGTGTTCGGGAACACAAGGGGTTGTTCGAGACACCTCGAAGACCCCCACATCGGTCATTGCCTTTTTTGTGTACCGTAGCTGCCTTTTTGGAGTTGTGAGACTCAGGAGAGACCTAATATGATGGACGAGTAACTACCCAGCACCGACACTCCTGCACCCCCAAGGGTAACCCACTCACATTTGACGTCGTCGAGGACACCATCATAATAGTTCGAATCCCACTTCGAACGATTCTTTTATAGGATTGCTTGTGCGTCTGTCCCTGAAAAACATGTCTCCCCTGGTTCCCCAGGTATTGAAACGTAGCGGGTAGGTCCACGTACGCGACCGTATACGGTACCGTCGCGTCCCAAAGACCCCGCCGTTCACAAGGGGGGAAAGCGCGTATAAGGATTACCCTGGGTTGCGTAATCGATTGATATTTTACCCCTGTAGCTCAGTTGGAAATAGCACCTTCACACAGGTAACTCATGAGCAGTACCGATACATTGACGACAAGCAGCGAGAGGAGCACATGTCGGTTTGTGTTGGTTCCTGGCCTCAATCGTACACTTCTTTTTTTATCATCCTTTTTACTTTCGAGCTCAAGTCGTATTTAAGAGATTTTACCCTCAGCGACCTTCTGCACAAGACGTGGTCACAGATGTCGTCCCTTCCCTTCTCCCCCCGGTGCACGCCTTCATTTTTACCGCGCAGAGGGTTCAGCACTCCCACTGCTCGTCGCTTTGCTGCTATATGATGTCTTCGCCCGCAGCGCTACGTACCTAATGGGGCGGAGGCGACAACACATTTCCCTAGGCTACTCGCAAAGCGAAAAATAAGGGCAAGCTTTGACAGCAGGGCATCAGGTGGCTTGTTTGCGCACAGTCCTGCCGGGATTATGAACGGCACTGAACTGTTTTCCCCTAGCTAGGTGTACAACATATTTAAGGTTGGATGGCAGCCCGGCTTTTTCGGTAGCGATCACAAACCTTCGCAAGGCTTCGTCTTATCAGTTGTCGAGTGGGGGCGCACAGCAGTGCGACTAGTGTCGTGCAGTCTGTATGTCGGGGTTTCCCTCGCACTGTACTAAGTCGGACACATTATCCACCTCAGCAACCTGGGCTGCTTCGTGCGAGCGGTGCCGTAAATCGTTAGTTTTTTTTTTAAAACATTTTTTTCTCCTCTGAATCCCCAAAGGGGTTAAGAGATTGATAAACAATACTCGATCAAATGTCTTCTCCCGGCGCAGCTTTGCCGGGATCACCGGATACACATGCGAACGTTGAGGAATCCTCCAGCAGAATGCAGGGGCTTGTCGCTTACCAGGTACCTGGTAGGTTCTATCAACTTACAAGGTATGAAGAAACGGACTCAGGATAAAGGTACAGGAGGAGTCGTTGTGAGCGATACATATTTATCTGCTCCCCACTGTGACGCGCGCGCTCTGGCAAGGAGCAAGCAGCAGAACCACCCGAAGGTGGCATTTATACTGACAACCGAGCACGACACCGTCAAAACGACAATGGCTCCACAACGGCTACTCGTACAGTACTACGGGCTTACGACGCAAAGCTCGGTAATACCCACGCCTCCAACATGAAAACATGAACGTTTTTCGGAAAAAGACGATCACTTTTCTGGACACAGCGGGAGGTCTTGTCTCCATTCGTCTCTCACAACAGGCCCTGCATCGGTTGATCGTGGTAGCCAATCACCGACCTCGCTCCCTCGCGGCCAAAGCTTGAGTGCCGCCCAAGGCACGTCGTTCTGAGAACGAACAAGCGAACGACTGCATTCACCCAGAGCTGACGCCAGCGCAGCCGCCCCCGGGTCTGTAAGAGCCTGTAATAGGTGTCGAGATATTTGTTGCGGCGAAAAAAAGTGCTTATTAATAGCGCGCTTTATTGTTTGAACAGATCTATGATTCAGTAGATTTTAGCTTGTTTTATGTACTGATGTTTGATTACTGATGACGTCATGACTCTGATCGTTCTGCAGACTTCTTCCAGATGGCGCAATGGAGTTGGAGTTCGCGATTTGGTCGACTCGACACAAGGCAAACTACAAGAGCACCGTTGCTTGGACAAAGAGTCGATACATTCGTCGGCTGGTACCAATTTTTGGGTCGCCGTCGATTCCCACTTTTTGTTTTGTTTGTTCGTTCTTACTTACCACTTTTGTTTTTGGTAGATGGGTCCTTTTTTGGCCTTTTTGGTCTTCCGTTTTTGGCCACTCCCATTCTTGCAGTCTTCCTTTTTTAATCATTCCCATGTTTTTGGCCACACTGTTTTGGTCGCTGTAGCCGTCGTTTACTGCCTGCTAATCTCCAACCGCTGATGACTACGCATCGTCTCCCGCGGACGTGGAAATTAACTATTTACGATGCCTTGGTCACCGAACCGCAGCAGTGCGCGCCGTGGCATCACATACCCCCAAGGCAGGGAGGGACCCTCCAGTAGTAGCGGCCTCCAACAGCACGCAGAGACAGCTGGTGCAAATCACCGCAATATTAACAAAAAAGGGGAACAAAAACAGTCTACGCAAACCGAAACAGTAAACAGTTGACGACATCGAAAGCGCGGACGCACTCTCTCACCTGATGTCCGAGGGCCGTCAGCGACGCATCCACGTTCGTCGCGTCTACATAGTTGCAGGAGAGGGCCAGCGTGTCTGTCAGGTTCTCGACCCGGTGAGGGCAGCCCGCCGGCACAAACAGAAGGTCCCCTGCGACGTGGAGAGTCGGCGTGGCGGCATAGTGGCGGACGTTCAGGACCAGAAGGCGGCGATAACGCCCAAGGCCATGGCTGTGAGTGGGCTGACTATAAGTCGCCGACTAGCTGTTACAGTACCGTAGTCTAAAGTAGTTGGCTAGGCACAACAATTAGTTGTCTGCGATAATCTGCGGAGTTGTACGTCTTCGTATCTCACCGGTGTGTTTGTGACTTGACGTGCGTTCTTGATTTCTTCGTTGTCCAACTACTGGAAAATAACTAGCCGTGGAAGTCCAGCCAACTCACAGTCCTACCCAAGGCACAACACGCCAGAGAGATTGTCACCGAGCTACTGTCACACCAACTGCGTAGTTGGCCAGCATAAACAAAAAACAGAGGAACTAGATACGAGTGAGAAAGAAAACTAAAAAACGACCCCGCTCCAGGAACCCCCCGCAAAAAGATTTTACCGCATACCGGTAACATGCCATGATAATTCTAGACAACGGGGAGAGCGGAAATATCGAGCGATGGGTCTATGGAAATATCTCGACGAGATACTTCCAAAGCCACCCTTTCTTTTTGTTGTGTGGAGCATTAACCAGGCCTCTTCACGGGTCAGGACTCGACCCGCGGCTAATCTCACGGGTCAAGGGGTCTTCAGAATCTCACGGGTCGGGTCCTGCCGGGTCGGGAGTTTTCAAAACCTCACGGGGTCCGGTCGGGCTACCCTGTCCCGACCCGACCCGACCCGCGAGGTTTGGCTTGACTGGTGCTATCTTGCGTGTTGTACGGCAATCGCTTCTACTTGTTAACACCATTCTCGCCAAGAAAACGAAGGACACCAGTGAGAAATCGGCGGCAACGCGTGAAACTCCGAAAAGCTAGGCACCGAAACAGGTCGCGCACCGGCCTCCAGGATGCCTTCATATCCCCTCGCCAGAAGAGCCGCGGGAGTTCGAACCGCATCCGGCGTTTCCATGTCCGCCTCAAAGACGGGGTCGTGGCAGCCCTCCGGCCAGATCGGGTGCAGGAGGGGGGCCTGCTCTTTGGGGTACAGGAGCCACCGTTTCTTGCCCTCGAGCAGCGCCATCCAAAAGTGTGACCTTGATTTCACGAGCAGGACATAAAACACACGTGAAAATGGATGCCGATGTGCGCAGGAGTATCAACCACAAATTGGGCAACCCCGATAAAAGCGTACCGCGGTGCGCAAGGGGGGGGGGCGGGGTACGTTCGCACATGGGGAGGGGGGCAAGGGAATCCTCCCCTGACGCGCTACTTACCCGTCGTGGCATACTGGTATACTGTATAACACTTACAGTAAGATAACATACTCCCTCGAACGGGTCCCCAAGCTGAACTTCTCCCCAACGGCGAGGGTGCCAACACCCGATGATGCTTCAATGAAAATATCTCGATGGGATCTTTTCAAAGGTCAACGTTTTCGTTGTGTGTGCCTTTTTTTGATCCAGAGAAAACCGGTTCGAAATGTTGTCTTCCACGGTGTGTGTTGTGTTGTTTATGCGTGTTACACGGTAGTCGTTGATAACGCTCTGGAAGGAAAAAGTAAGGACCGTTATGTATTGGTTTTTACACACGAACGGTCCTAACATTTTCGTCCAGATAGGTCATACCGGAATTCGTGAAACGACAGAGGTTGCTCGGGCCGGGCCGGGGGAAGGGCGTCGAAGACCAGGAACAGGACAAGCTACAGAGCTGCGAGTTGGCTGACCATAAGTCGCCCACTAGTTAATAGTTGGATAATAATAGGTATTATAGTTAAAGAGTTCCCGGCGGTAATTTGGGGAGTTCAGAGCTATTTGTATTTGGCCGGTGCATTCGTGGCTCGTGGTGTGTTCATATCGAGAAATACTGAAGTCGGTTGCTTTGTTTTCTTCGCCAACCAACTAATAACTACCGTGCGTGGCAGCCGTGAACCAACCAAGTACAGCCCACTGACAAACCTACGAAACTGACATTACACGCCGTGACACCCTGCGCAGATAAACACCCACCCTTGTCGCGATTTTATCAGCCGCGCGTCAATGGATCGATAGGTCCCCGCCTGCAGAAATGATCGTAACACGCACAAAAAGCAGAGGCAACGGCTTCCACTCACGTACCGACAACCTCACCCCCCGCCATACCCACATGATGTAGGCTGTGAGGCTTTGCAAGCCAGCAGCATGCAAGATGATCCCACCGAACCGTCGGCCGCGGTCTGGTCCTCGAGGGGGCGCTCCTTCCTCTCTACTTTGCGCGCTAATCCGAACAACAACGCTCAGGGTAATGTCGTACCCAGCACATCCCAGGCCTCGGGAGTTTTGTTCCTGCCGCGGGAAGGGAGCCTCGCTTTGCGCGTCAGGATCTCCGAGGAGAGGTATTCCGCACCAAACTGCGGAGATCCTGTTCGTTTATAAAGGATAGACCACTGAACCATTCAGTCAGCGCTGACTGTGTGGTCTAGTGGGAAATGCTATACTGGTATGACCAACAGAGCCCTTCCCAGGCGAAAGCGGCGGGAACACAAACACACGCCCGTTTTCTTGTCTATCGAGAAACCTCCGACCCCATGCAACGGCGGGGGGGAGAGAGAGAGAGAGAAACAGAACCCGCGCTTTCAGGTCTCACCCGAAGGAGTCGATATGCATGTCGCTCTTGGACCCCTTCGGGCCCACGAAGAGGCTCGGCCAGCTGTGGAGTGAAACAAAACAAGGTCGACGCCGGGGGACCAAACATGGATGAGCCGATTTCAAGGAGACACATAGCGAAGCTGGAGGTAAAACAGCAGTAGCAGTTGCATTAGGGCAAGCACCGCTGACAATTTCAAGCAGAAATCAATCAATGCTGCCTTCCTTTTGCAGGCATTGAAGGCAATCTGGAGCACCGCCGCACCAAAAACGGCCAAAGGACAATCGAATTCTGCGAGATTTACCGCACCAAAAACCGCCGAGTTGGACAATCGAATTCTGCAAGACCTATCGCACCAAAAACGGTCGAAACGGACAATAAAATTCTGCGAAACTCAACGCATCAAAAACGACCGAAATGAACAATCGAATTCTCCTAGACTAAGTGCACCAAAAACGGCCAAAATGGACAATCGAATTTTGCAAGACCTATCGCACCAAAAACGGTCGAAATTGACAATCGAAATCTGCGAGACTTACCACACCAAAAATGGCCGAAACGGAAAATCAAATTCGGCAAGACTTACCTCACCAAAAACGGCCGAAATCGGCAATTAAACTCTGCGAGAAAAACTGCACCAAAAACGGCCGAAACGCACAATTGAATTCTGCAAGACCTACCGAACCAAAAGCGGTCGAACCTGAAAGTCGAAATCTGCGAGACTTACCACACCAGAAGTGGCCGAAACGGACGCCAAAGTTTTGCAAGACTTACCGCACCAAAAACGGCCGAAATGGACAATCGAATTCTGCGAGACTAACTGCACCAAAGCAGCCAAAATGGACAATCGAATTCCGTAAGACCTACCGCACCAAAACAGGTTGGAATGGACAATCGAAGCCTGCAAGACTTCCCGACTTTCCTGGAGCTCTCTAGGAACAGAGCGTCACCACCGACCTCGCCCAGCAGCGGCATATCAAACACCGCGACTTATCAATTAGAGCGCAGCGCTCCCCGCAAACGAAGCACTCGACAGCGACAACCAGTCACCACCATGCGGTAACGACGTAATTTTACCCCCAGAACCGGTCGATCTATCTAGCGCTTCCTCTACCGCACCGCGAGAAGTCAATCAAGAGGCACCTAATAATATCGCCGTGCTGCGCACGGCGATAATTTTTATCACAAGACAGAAATACGCGCAACTACAGTATATCATACGTACGCCATGTCAGTTGCAAGCAGGTCATACGCCTTGTGGTTACGTACTACTTTATGGTCACATGCCCCCCCCCACTCCCCCTCCTGGACGCCTCTTATCTCCTAGAAACACACCTATCTGTGTACGGTAATCCTCGCCCCGCCACCCTCTGGAGCATATCCCCAGCAAAGAACTTGGGCACCTGTACTGCCGGCCGATGTTAGGCGCGCCGGCAACAAAACAACAATCACACGGGCAGGACGGGCAGACGGTTGTAACACATGCAATCACAATACAACCAAATTTTTACAGCACACGGCCCAAAGTATATACCGTATCTCCACACGCAAAGAGATGCTCGCTTCCAGCCCAGCGCGCGATCAAACCAGCGGTGTGTCAAGGACACGGCCAAAAAAATTCCGCACACGCCGAGACGCGTTAGCAGCCCAGCGCGATCGATCAAAACAGCGGTGTTCTCAAGCAAAAACGACGCGCCCAAAGCGTTATATCCGCACGCAAAGAGATTATCGCTTCTAGCTCAACGCTCGATCAAACCCGCGGTGTGCCAAGACACGAGAGCGCTTGTTGGCAATGCGCAGGTTGCAAAACATAACGTTTAGCCACTCGCCGAAAGCAGAGAGGCACCCGGAACGCTCAGACACACCTCCTCTCACCCTATCCCCCAACCACTCCCCCGAATAGCTGCATAGGGTATCATATTATTACTTCGAAGTAAGTATGTTCCTGGTTGCGCCGTAGTGACTTCCGAGGCTGATAGATCAAGCTGAAGGGAGACCCCCTCTGCAGCTATGCCCCCCAAGGACACTGCCAAGGATCTCCGCGCACACAGAGATGCCCGCTTACAGCCCAGCGCGCGATCAAAACAGCGGAGCGTTTCAACGCCCGAAGGACACGGCCAGCGTGTCTCCGCACGACGAGACCGTTCACCTCCAGCACTTCCAGCGCCGCGCCGAACCTCTCCGCGCAACTACGGGGCCAAGCGACACCGAAAGCGCGATGGAGGAAGCCCGAGGCGGGACCCCGCAAAAGCGCGCGAGCCAAGCTAAACATACGATAACAATACACTTCGAAGTACTTGTACACACGAGGCTGTGGGATAATTTCGCGGGTGAGCACTATTTTACCCGGTTCAGTGGGGGGTTTCAGTGTTAGGGTTGGGCTAGGGTTAGGGCCAAAAGAAGCCCCCCCCCCTTGAACAACACTCATTGGTCGCTGTCATCCCGTAAGCAAGAAAGTAGGCACAAGGGCGCCGAAGTCTGTCGTACAAACGGTCCGTATAATAGTAAGATGCAGTTTACTCTTCATGCGACTCGCCGAACACCTCACGACACTTCACGCTTGGTGCAAGCAATGTCTGCCTGGTTGGTGAAAACCCGACGTGCTCCGTCCCGGCATAGTAGGGGTGCGAGGGTCTATGGTCATA
>JAYJME010003966.1:0-11461 GCA_036873775.1 Costaria costata | reverse complement strand
AACGATATTCGGACGATTTGGGTTAAGGAGCCCCGTTATTCAGAAACCAAGGAGCCAAAAAGTGCAACCTCTATCGTAGCACGCGTCTGCACCATTTCGTGCAGCACGAATACTACCCGTTCTACCCTGTTTCCTGCCAGCAACACATCCTTCACCGCCCCCGCTGCCGTAGGTGTACGTGACGCGATGAACACGACACGGTGAACATGTCACGATAAACCCGGCACGGGGCATGGCGAGGGAGCTGGAGCAGAGCACATGCGACACGGATCAATAGACGTGGCGTGAGTGACCGTCACGAGTCACGGCCGCTAAACGAGAGAGATGGAAATGTCGGTTGAGGCGGGACGGGAGGATAAGGACAGGGTTGGGCTTTTTCCTAACGCGTTATTACAGGACGGTAAACTTAAATGCTTGAAGCCGGGACGGGACGGAAGCCCCCTTGGTTTGTGACGGGACGGGAAATTTCAACCGTAGATGGGTTTGTCGACGGGACGGGACGACGGGATCACTTCAGACGGCGGTTTTACCGTCCCGCAGTTACCGTCAACACGTGTGCTGCGATAGAGGTAGCATGTTTTGGCCAAACTTCCTTGTGAGGGACAGAAGGGTCTCCTCAGTAACCCAACATCGTCCGGCTTCCATTGTTGTTTCGCAATACAAGTCGCGTGTACCTAGGCCAAGGGATGGTTCATCGGGTCAAGCACACAATGTTTCTCGAAGTTAGGTTCAGAATGGGGTACAGAGCCGCCCCAAGCGGGAAACCGTAGGAAAAGGGAAGGTGCGCCCTTTTATCGCGCGGCATGTGTCTCAACATCTTCCTGCCCGCATACCGTGAAAAACCATGGAAATTTGAGGGATCGAAACACCAGTTTTCAGCTAAACATCTCGGCGTTTGGCCCAGAGGGCACAGGGGTAGATGGGGCTCGGGGCAGACCACCTGGGCTTCGTGTGAGCTACGGCCGCACGACGCGATCCATGCAACGATGGAGGTGCACCATTATACGTCTGGGGTTCCTCGCTCGAGGAGCTCCCAAACCACACCCTAAAACTGTTTTTGAGTAAACGTGAAGGGCCGCCCGATGGACACACCCACGGACTAGGCATAGACAAAATACGTATTGCGTGCGAAACAAGAACGACATTGTTCCGACCATTTTGAGTTAGGAAGGGCCCCGTCATTCAAAAACAAACAAATCCATAAAAAGGGCAACCTTTGTCGTAGCACGCGTCACGCGGATGCACGGTTGGAGAGACATTTTCCCTCCTATTCCTGCCTAATTAACGGGAGCCACGCTTGACTCATGAGGTGGCGTGTGTGTGGAGTTGACACCGGGGTGGCAAACGAACGAAGGCGGGGTGATACAAAAACAAATGACAGCGGGTCAAACGCAAACGGTACCACAGGGGTACATGCTACAACACAAGCCTTAAAGAGTTGTTTTATACTTTCGTTGTGGAGTTATCTTTCGGCGACAGAATCCTAATCGTAAGCTCTTATTTCGTCGGAACAACGATGATGGTATATATCTGGTTATGTTAAAAAAAAAATCCAGTTCATATAAAACGACGGTCGGACGAGAGAATGGTTCAGACACATAGAGACGCCAGTACACAGTCAGTGGGGATTATTGGCGTGTTGTTGTGTATACCCCCGCGACGTGGCACCAGTTCCTCGCGTACCACGCTACGTAGTACAAGCGAAGCCGTCAATGAAAAAATGAACATATGGACGAGCAAAACCCTCGAGGCGTTGCCGAGTTTGTAACCGCCGGCGAGTGGGCTGCACCTTTTAAACCAGGCAGCCGTAGAGATTCCTCCCCTCTGGTAAAGTCTTGGCGCTGAAGCAGTACACACATGAGACGGTAGAGCTGTAACATGTGTTCTGTTTCCGAGTCTCCACCCTGGAGGAGATCTGGCATACCACCTTAACCCCAACAACTGTTTTCTGAGTGAACTTATATAGGCATTCCGACCACTTTAAGACACAGGGAGCCCCGTCATTCAGAAATAAAAGAAAAACAAAAGTGCTCCCTCTATCGTAGCATGCGACCAAGTTTGTGTAGGCCATGATCCATGATATGCCCGGCATGTGAAACAGTACGAGGTACAATTTCTCCTTCATGGGTTCATGTTGTCTAAAATATTATACGCCCGGCCGGAATAGTACCGCACCTCTGCGAGCATACTCGCCAGCCGTGGTGATGGCCCCCTGACTTCGTTCTATCCAAGCGGCAAACAGTACATTATCGCACGCGAGCATGTCCCCGGTCACGCAGAAGATACGACGCGCATACTATCGCCCCCGACATGCACCCTCCGCCGTCGTGGGGTGGCTGGACCAACGAGTCATCCCACAGGAAATGTACACCTCCCGGCAGCGTGTTCGTGTGGTCCAACCGAAGGTACCCCGCGGCGCATGCTACATTGGTAGCAGTACAAGCACAGTTTCGTATGAGGTTCCTTATCTAGATTGTCCTGCTCATACCTCACACAACAACGGACCTAAATTGCACTTGCGTCACCAAGTCCGGCACACAATCGCATGGACTACTGTGGGCAAACCCACCTAAGAATACAGTAACCTTCAGATCGGACACTTGCTACGATAGAGGTGCATGTTATTTTTCCCAAGGTTTCCCACTTGGGGGGGGGGGGGGGTTCTGTTCTCTGTCCCCCATCCAAAACCCAACGTTTAAGAAACTTGCGAGCCTAACCAGATAAGTCACCCCATGGCTTAGGTACACAACCTAATTAATAGCAAACTAAGGATGGAATAATGTCGATTTTGGGTTAAGAAGCTCCATCGTTCAGAAAACAGTTTAAACAAAAATGAGTGCTACCTCTATCATCATAGCACGCGTCGTTGGATCTAAGACACGTACTACGATATGGGGTACCACTTAAACTACTGGCCAGACCAAAATGACACTGGGGAAATGAAGAGGATCCTTCAATCAGGAACTACCCAATCAAAATCGTTTGCCTTTACAATAGTTTCGTTTTTACACCCTGGCCATGTCACTGGGATTTCTCATCAGGTTAACAGTACACCTTTCGTTAGAGGAAAGGCCGGTGTTATATTCTTCGGGGGGAGGATACAGAGCTATTCCAATGAGGGGCCTCAGCAAATATGAGGCATTAATATACCGGGCGTCGTAGAATTCCTCCAAAACAAACAATCCCCGTTTTGAGTTGCCTTGTCATTGAGAAGCGTTCCCGAGGGCTCGAGCACGCAACCTCTCTTCGGCAGCACGGCACGCACGTTAATAATATTGCACCACTATATTAGTCCTCTTCGTCTGGGCACTCGTACTCCCCGCTGTCGCGATCCACGCGGATAATCTCGTACGAGGTCGTGGGGCGGCCTTGCGCGTCCTCCGTGAATTTCGAGTTTGCCGCATAGAACGAGTTTCCCTTTCGAACCATTTTCAGGGGATTGTTGAGCTTCTTGTTCGTCAGAGACCGTGGCACCACATGTCCGCAGGTTAGGTCTTCGGAAAGCGACACCTAAACATGTATTTGAAGGACGGTAACATGTTGGGGTAGGAGGTAAGTGACCGACAACGGTGTGGTTGGTGGTGGTTGGGCGACGGGAGAGTTGAAGTCAACACAATCGCTGCTTTCGGCTACGTTGTGCGTCGAATGCGTGGAAGAAAACCACTACAAAGTACATTACGTACGTACACTCTTTCCTTCTGCTAGCATCCTCTGCTACTAATCACATGATTATCCCGCAACGATGTGAAACATTATCGAAACGACGCCGAAGGAACACAGAGACGAGCCACCGCGCCCCCCTCTACCTCTCCTTTCCCAAAACAATGGCCCTCTGCTTGTCACCTCAGTTATTTTTTCCAGTGCTCCAAAACGACCGTTCTCCACCGCCCAAAGCGTGTTCTGGCGCATGACCTATGGCAGGAACAGCGGGCCAGAGAACACACGTATTTGATGGGTGAAAATGAGTTGACAGTGAGCAGGAACACATGCACCCTAAGCTTCAAATCATCGATCGACAGCCTGAACAACACCGCCCGCCCGCGGGAAGCACACAAGCACACTTAGGGGACGGGCACGGGAGGCGCTGGAGCCATTGTGAAGACTAACCGGCAGTATATCCTCCAGAATGTTCGCGAGGTATATCTCATCTTGGCCAACTGTTAACGGGGGGGCGGCAGTTACTTCAAGGCCCCAATTGCAATCATTTTGTAACGATGTCCAGTCGCAATCACATATATACGCAGGTTTTAAGTTTAGACGCGTGCTACAATAAAGGTTGCGTTTGTTTTTTTGCGTTTTTGTTTGTGAATTAATGACGGGTCCTCCTTGATCCAAACTCGTTGGGGTTGGCATTCTTGTTTTGCGACATGTGATTTATTCGTAAACCAAGGTCATGGGTTCGATAGTCGGGTTGCACTTTTAGTTTACCCAATATCAGCCTGTGGGTGAACAACAGAGACTCCCAAACCGAGGCATCTCTTCAGAAAGTGCCTGGGGCACCTTTACCGTAACATTGTGTCTTAGATCCTGTTCGTTTGTGAAGACTCTAGCAGCGGCAGGGGTAACGGCAATATCTTGCCTGAGGCTCCTTATCTGACGCGAGCCTCACACCCCACCCAGCAACCGACCGTGACACACACAGACACGCCTGAACCCGACTCGCGACTAAACCCGTGGGCTAGGTAGACCGCAAGAAGCATGCCACTCTGTCTGGAAGTTCAGGCACCGTTTCATGTTCAACATTGGCACCAAGGGGTGCTTGGATATCTGGACAGAGAGTGAAATTTCCTCCAAACCCGACCCACAACAAACTTATGGGCTACTGTAGGTATTTATCTAGACCCTGAAAAATATTCCGTAAAGCCGACATTGACACAAACTCCATGGGCTGCTGACCCATGCTACGATTGAGGTGTTGTTCCATGATGTTTTTTCTGAGGCTCTTCACTTTAGGAGCTCCATATCACACCCGAAAACTGTTTCGAGTAGACTGGAAGAGCTGCCCCATGAGCAAACCCATGGACAAGGCATAAAAACAAGACCTATTGCTTAACAAGAATGACATTCGGACGATTTTGGGTCAAGGAGTCCCGTTATTCAGAAACAAAAAAGCCAAACACTGCAACCTCTATCGTAGCACGCGTCTGCTGTACAGGTAGAACCAGAAAACATTGTATGAAACACACAACAATCCTACTATGGTCTAGGTATACCCTGAAAAAAGATTTGGCAAAGCCGATATTAACACAAGACGCGTGCTACGATAGAAGAAGCACTTTTTGGCTTTTTTGGTTTCTGAATAGCGGGACTCCTTATAACCCAAAATGGTCTGAATAATGCCAATCTTGTTCAGAAACATGACGTTTTAATGCCTAGTCCACGAGTTTGCTCATCGGGCTGCCCTTCCAGTTTACTCCAAAACCATATGGTGCTGCTAAAGTAAAGAGCCCCCGGAAAACAATGGTCACACCCCCCTTGGGCCTCCGTAGGGTAGACCCAGAAAACATTTTGCATAAAGTCCACAACAAATCTATCTGGGCTAGACAGTAGGTAGACCCTGAGAAATATTCGGTAAAGCCGACATTAACACGAACTCGGTGGGCTGCTGTAGGATAGACCCAGAAAACATTGCGTAAACTACACGTCGGATCCAACAATCCTCGGTGGCGCCTCTGTTGAGAACCGCCACCGGTTTGGGCTAAAACGTCCAAACCCTACATAAGTGGACGGGACCACGACACGTCCTACAATATAGGTAGCATTTGTTCTTGGCAAATTTTGTTTTCTAAATGACGGGGCTCCTTAACCCAGAATCGGCGAGATGTCATTCTTGTTTTTATTTTCAATATGTTTGTTTTGTGCACCTATTACGGGGGACCATAGTAAATAGGACCAGATACTGCCTGCAAAAGTACGGAAATGTATTGGTTTTGGTCTCTACAGCAGTAGGTTCGATTGTGTCTACAGTAGGTCTTACAAACTATGGACCAAATATTGTTAGGAAAAATAGGGAAGTATCTAGACTTTGGTGTCTACAATGGGTCCTACTGTGTGTACAGTAGGTCCCATGACCTATGGCCCCCCGCAATAGATAATAGGTTTGTCCACCGGGTTGCACTTTTTGGTTGACTCACAATCAGTTTGTTGGCGAAGTACAGAGCTCGTAAAAAAACAAACCTCTTAGACAACAAGTGGTGCACCTCTATCGTAGCATGCGTCACACCCGCGTCCCCGAAATCCTATTGAGGTAGACGGTCGGCAAACGACTGGCGTTCGAAGAAACCATGTTTGGAGAGTCCACAAAAAGTACGCAACGTGCCGATTCCTGTTATACGTTGGATGGACTTGGCGTGCAATACGTTGGTCCCGAAAGGTGCAACGTTTAGAAACGCATGTCCCTCGCATAGGCTTAGGTCCTGTGGAAGTGTGCACGCGTTTTCTTGATGCTCCAAAATGGTGCGCACAGCGCGTAAACGTCTGTCGGTTTCACGCCTCCTCTTTTAAATCTCGAAAGGCGGGAGTCGTGCCCCCCTCGGTTACGTTATGATGGGGTCTACTCTACTTTAGGGACGCATGCTACCAGAAGCGTGTGTGCACGTATTCTTTCCGGGGTTCCTGTATAGCTTGAGAAGTTAAATACCTCACTCAAATACCGACCACCACGAAGCCAGCGAATCATTCCACCGCCCAGTACCTAACGAAAACAAAATGAATGACAAATAAATGTGATTCTTCAAGAGTCCAGCAGTCAGTTAAAAGCGTTCTGGTGAAACCTTGCCACCCCTATCGTGGGATGATATTCCTTACCAGCCCGTCCGGCGACAAATGTCCGTCTCCCAGCTCCATCTCGTGGGTGTCGCCACTGGCGAGATCAACGACAAACAGCTGGCACTTTGTGGTGTGACCCAGGATGAGCGCTTTACGATCGTCGGTGATCTGTGCGAAATGGAAAGGGAAGAGTTCGGCGGGGGTTCACGGTTTAGGAGTTTAGGCGACGACATGCCGCACAACTTCTCCATTTTACTAAAAAAGCTGCTTGTGTGAGATTCTTATTGTGTTTGAACTGATTTATTGTGCGTCACGCGAGGGGTTTAGTTGTGTCAAAGTGGGTACGACAACACGTTTTACAACAATTAGTCCGGCTCCGATAGAGGACACCCGGTATGTCATTCTTGCACAATCATGCGGTGCGACAGTAGACGGGATACATACATTATTCGTGCTGCATGAGTCACTCTACGGTGGTAGACGGGGTGTACAGAACCCTACTATTGCGCGGGGTCCAAAACCGAGATGGCCTCTGCTGCCTCTACCCAGAGACCGGCTTACTGATAGATATGGTAGACGCGTGCTACGATAGAGGTTGCACTTTTTGGCTTTTTTGTGTCTGAATAACGGGGGATCCTTAACCCAAAATCGTCGGAATGTCATTCTTGTTTAGCAATAGGACTTTTTTAAATGCCTAGTCCATGGGTTTGCTCATCGAACTGCCCTTCCAGTTTACTTAAAAACAGTCTTCGGGTGTGATATGGAGCTCCTACAGTGAAGAGCCTCGGAAAGAACATCATGGAACAACACCTCTATCGTAGCATGGGTCGGTACCCGTTCGACAATCCCATCGGCAGCTCGTAGGATGAACACGAATTAAGGCGGAAACGCCAGTGGGACTAGGAAGATGTTGGACATAGTTATTCGGTCAAGGACGCCCGCTCTGACGTGGTGTAGCTCCGACACTACAGCTTGTGCATTGTAGTTTTATGAAGAGGGATTGCACTTGAAAGCTCGAACGCACGGGGCAAGGAAACAGAGTTTGCTCAACCTCAACTCTAAAGGCCAATCCATGTGGCACGGTTTCCGACCTCGTCATCCACGTACCGCGTTTGAAGGCAGGGAAATGTACCATCTAAGCACTACACCATGAGTTGTACGCTGTCTTAGACGTTGATATGGAACCGCTATACAACAGCGAACTTTCTATATCGCAACCACACACGATGGGGAGACTCCAAGGGTTTGACGTATGTTCACGCAACACGAAATAAACATGTCTCAAGGGTGCGGTGTCTATCGGCCCCACATAATATCCGAATTTACCTCCCCGTGATCTCTGCCTTCCAATGGTTTGGCGCGCTGATGATGGAGCCAATATAGCCAGTACAGGTTTGGGGTTGTATTTAGTCTGTGCAGTATTGCGGCGACCGTACACATAGATAAGTTCTCGTTTGTTTTTCCTATAACGAAGAAATCGCCCCTTCTGTCCATAATTCGAGTTTCTGGTTGCTCTAAACGGCGGATCAACAATCCTCTGTACTGTTAACCAAGACGAACAAGACGCTCTCGCCCACGACCCAGAGATTATGGCCGCGTGTATATTTAGAATCATCGCCATCTCAAGCCACACGACAAAAACCAAAACGTACAATATATCATCTTGGACAACAACGCGTACATACCGTTGTTGCTTGAACTCTATTGTACCCCTAGCCCCCTTTATTAATACAAGGACAATATTGCACTATATCCAATTGTGTTGTACCAGTACTCGTGAGCGCAGGTCTCGGGGGGACTGTTTTCAATAACTCGTGTAATGTTGCGTCTCCCCGCGGAAGCTTAGCGCAGAAGGGTGTGGGTCGCCAAAGCTCACCTCGATCCCGTTGAGGTCAATACCTTCTCCACTCTTAGACACAAACCAAGGGAGGCGAAGAGTCCCCACTGAATCGTTTGCCAGTCCTCCGTCGGAGGTATTAAGATCCACCTGCATCCAGATTGTGGTGGAAGGAGTGCATGCGACTGGCATTACAGGGTGTTGTGTACCGTAGTTGAGCATCTTGTCCCCCTTCGCTTGTCGTCCCCGTCAGACCCATGCTACGATAGAGGTGTTGTTCCATTCTTTTGTTTCTGAGGCTCTTCACTTTAGGGGCTCCATACCACACCCGACAGCAGTTTTTGAGTAAACTCGAAGGGCAGCCTGACGAGCAAACCCATGGAGAAGACATTAAAAACTATATATTTTGCTAAACAAGAACGATATTCGGACGATTTGGGTTAAGGAGCCCGGTTATTCAGAAACCAAAAAGCCAAAAAGTGCAACCTCTATCGTAGCACGCGTCGTCACCCTGTGCATACTACGATACATTTTGGTGGCGTGTCTTAGCAAGCACTTTATTGACGGTGTTTAAGATTGGCGTGAACCCGTCTTGGTGAGCACGTGTCAGCTATATACTTTGGACGCGTGCTGCGATAGAGGTTGTCATTTTTTCGCGGTCCTTGTTTCTGATTTGACGGGCGCTGCTTACAACCAAAAAAGCCGGGGTGTCATTCTTGTTTTGGCGATCTGTTTTTCTTGTATACCTAGGTTATGGGGGGTTTTAATCGGGTTGCACTTTCTTGTTTCCTCAAGATCAGCTTGTGGGGTGAAGTACAGAGCTCCTACCGTGAGGATCCTCAGATAAACGAACTGGTGCCCCTCTAGCGCAAGCATGTGTCCTCGGTGCAGCAGCAAGGGAATGGTCTCAGTCCTAAGCCCATCCAATGGTTAGTACTGAGGTACGGCGGCTACCCCGAGAGTTTTCACCGCCGTGCTGGGTGACTCCGCCGAGTGACACAATACACCCTTCGAAGTCTGCTTCTGGGATAGCCCCCCCCCCCCCAAACCAGCGATTTCTTTAACGAACGTTTTATGGCTGTTCGTCACGAGGAAGGATGCTATGAAAACAATATCTTCCGATAGGTTCTTGTTTTGCGAAGGACTATCGAACGATGACGTCGGGGTGGCCAGGGGCACCGTATTTCACGAGGTACGGCCGGGAGCTGGTTTCAAAACCGGCGATTTCGTTGAAGAAACGTTGGGGGGGCTATCGTAGAACGATTCCGAAATATATACATACATACATATATACATATTTTTATGGCAGCGTGTAACCAACAATTCCGAGGTGGCGCATATCGCGAAGGCAAAAACGTACAAGCTGAGGACCGCAAATCTACAGGGTAGGATCTCTCTCTTCCCAGTGGATCTGACCAAATAGAACAAAAGGACAAAAGCGTGTCGGGCATGCTTACGGTTTGTGGCCCAAGTCAAACATGAAGGGCCGGCAAGGTCGCACGCACGTGAAGCCTTATGCTTCGCCCGGCGGTGGAGGGTTCCGCTGTTTGTTGGCGTGCAACAAATATGTCAATGGCGGTGCGCCTCCCGCAATCGAAGTCAATGCAATAAATACCATTCATCTCTAAGACGCAGATAAGTCACTCGGCCGAAGTATAGCTGCTGACAAAGAAGTTTCCCGAAAACCGTCACCCCCTCCCCCCTTTACCTCGGGCCTCGTCTCAAGCATTACGCAACATCAAATATATATTGATCAAACGTACCGTAGTTTTCACCACGCATCTCTTCAGGTTTAACATAAGTTACGACTGGACGCGCGGTACGATAAACGCCGCACGGTCTGGGCATATATTGTTGTGTGTGACTAGCTTCCCCGCGCAAGAATGTACCTAATGACCCGTCACGGCAAAAACTCAACCCCTTTAGAGCCGGAAACGGTTTTTGGGGACAAATCCACTTGGAAATAGTGTGGGATATATTTTTGCGGTTAAGATAGCCAGTTACGCGAGCGCTTCTGAGTCCCTGACACATTGGACCCTAAACGCCACCCTCCACACCGACGGCCGCGCCGAATTCTACGCCACTCCAGGTCAAATGTAGTTGAAAAGTGCCGTAGTTCTCACCACGTGTAGCTTCAGTTTGATCGAATCAGTGAAGTATGCGGCGTTCTTGGTGACGATGACATCCCCCACGAAAGACGCGCCGTTGGCCCCGTCGAAGTCGTACTCCGCAACGACATCAAAATTCGCGTCGTAGATACGGATACCTGGTGCACGCGCAAAAGAGGCGAAAGGTAAACTATCTAGAGGGCCGGGTTCATCCGCGAAGCGTTTCAACGCGAATCGACGAGTGCGGGTTGTTGTCCGGCATGTATGCGAGTTACCGCACGTCTCCGATCTTGGCCTGTTGCTACCGTAAGGGTGGCACGCTCTGGCTGGTGCTACGAGCGTTAGGTCTATTTGCTTTCAGCCCCATCCCAGCCGCTCGGAAGAGCACCACCCCATTTCTTCGGATCCTTAAACACTATAACGCTGTTTGGTTCTGGGAGATATTCACCGCAACCTCTGAGCGTTTTTCTTAACGCGGTCCCCAAGAAAACAAACCAAAGTTCAAACGTAAGACAGGTAAATGAGCCCCATCGCAAGAAACGCGTGCTACGACAGAGGTGTTTTTCCATGTTTTGGCTTTTTTGTTTCTGAATGAAGGAGCACCTTAACCCAAAATCGTCAGGGTTTCATTTTTTTTTGCAATATGAATGTGCTGTATACCTAGGTCGTGAGGTTTTTAATCGGGTTGCAACTTTGGTTGACTCAAACCCAGTATGTGGGTGAAGTACAGAGCTCCTAAATGGAGGAG
>JAYJME010003964.1:0-11461 GCA_036873775.1 Costaria costata | reverse complement strand
CAACGCAAAACAACGAAACTACTACTAAGTGGTAACACCTAGGGAACAGCAGGGCAACGATTGCCCTGCTCTACAGTTTATATAACCACTGAGAACGCACCATCGTCCTAGACCGCTGTTCCTTGCTCAACGGCAGCGACGCAGCCACTACTGTGCTGCAACCAAGGTACCTCGCCGCAGCAACGTGCGTACCGCTACACGAACACACCCAAGATACATACCTCGCTTGATGAGAGCGCTGTTTTGGTTGCCACGGTGTTCGTGAGCCTCGACTACGACGACCGAGCATGGAGTCTAGTGTATTTGCAACCCAGTGCAAAATATTTGAGATGATTCCATACAGAGGAGCGTAAGCACGACTCGATTAAAATTCAAAATTGTTGTGCGCCTGCGTACCTTGTGCGCAACACAGTCACCCGCATAGGGCGGGGGGTGTACTCATATCATGCATGGCCGTAGTCGTATGACCATAGACCCTCGCATCCCTACTATGATGGGTCGGAGCACGTCGGGTTTTCACCGACCAGGCAGGGGCGGCCTACACATAATAGACCAGGCAACGCACATGCCTATCGAACCATCCCGGGGAAATCGAAGACGTTAATCGGCGTGTTATGCATTCCTCTCTCTTCTACTACTAGGCCATACCGCTAGTACACCCGTTTCCAGGCAGAAACCTTCGACGGCCTGCTTGAACATATCCGAGAACGTTGTGCACTGCGTGGGACGACGTACCGGAGCAATACGTGGACGCCGACAGCACACCTCCCCCCTCCCTGGCTCGATGCCGACTTCCATGAATCATTGTTAAAATCTGAGGTCGCGGTCGAATGTGACTGACTGTTAGCTCAGTGCTCGTGGTGAATATCTAATAGTGTCATGTATAATGAGTCCACAGGAAACAGTCACAGTAAGTTACTTGTGCGAGCATTTTACGCTGTAAGCTGCGCGGCAGGCGATGCGTGTGGCAGTAAGCAAAAACCACCCCCTGATTGAGTCGAGCACCCGATGTACGTAAACAGAAATAGTGAAGTTCCTGATTCACTACTGCTTTTGCGTTTCGTGTCCCCCATGTGTAAGGAATGGAGGCATGTATCACCTGTCGACGGCTTCACAATTGATAAGAGGCGCAAAACGTTCATGGTGTATTTTTTGTTCGTGCTTTAATATTTGACGGCCTCTTCATTTCGGCCAATGGCGTGACCCACTGCGACACCAAAGCCAGTAACGCGTACTGATCTTACTCATGCGGGAGGTAAGGCCTGGCCAAACCTTACACCGCACAATACCCTGTTGCTCTTTTGACGCCGTCCTCCTCCAATCCACGTACGCACGGGTTTCACGACGCATGAAGTTTCCCAAAACCACCTTCGGGCCGTTAACATTGATAATTTCCGCGCAACCGCCTTCGGACCGCTCCTGACCCCTCCCAGCGCTCCTGCTATACCTAAAGGAGAAGCCTCACCTCAAGACGATGTCCGTGTGGGAGCCAGCCTCTTCCGGCGGAGGGGCGTCCTCGACTTCCTCAACTTTTTCATCCGTCCAGCAGCCATGGCTGACCGATGCTATCGAATCTGAGCGCACCGACAAACGGGCCTGTGTGGCCGCTGCTACTCGTATCGAATACGAGCGTACCGCCGCAATGAGGCAACAGATCCGTGGCATGGAGGCTCAGCTGATGGATCTGGTGAGTCAGAGCCCGTCCGCAGGGGCGTTGATGGACTGGTTGAGGGTGCCGCTTCGGTGCGCCGTGATCGCCGGCAACTTTGCTATCGTAGAGAGGCTTCTTGCCGCAGGGGTGGAGACGGCAACGCCGCCTAAACGATTGCAACCGCTCTTGCACCTGGCCGCAAAAAGGGGGGATGAACGCATTGTGGAAGAACTATTGAAGGCAGGCGTCGATGTAAACGAGCCGGACAGCACCCGTTATAGACGAACAGCGCTTCACTGCGCGGCTACTGCAGGGAGCAGTGCTGCGGTTCGAACTCTTATTAGCGCTGGAGCCTTTATCGATGAGTTTGACGCAGGGCGGCAGACCCCTCTTCATCTCGCTTGTACGTACGGGCATCGCGACGTTGTGGTGTTCTTGCTGCTGAATGGAGCCCGTGCGCAACAGCGATTCGGGGACAAACATCCGCCTCTACACCTGGCTGCCATCCACAACCACCCCGGAGTAATCGAGGACCTGCTTTATTTCGGCAACGTTTCTATTGAGCGCTACGATATGGAAGGTCAATCAGGTACGCGTGAAGAAGCCGAGAAAACATGCGAATGGCCCCATGTACAGCAGCAGGGAGAATTGACTGAAGCCGGATGAATGTGTTGGTCATGTTATTTCATCGGCTAATGAGCTCCGTTGTCTTGAATGCAGCTACCAACCCCGCGCTTTCTTTTTTTTTCCCCAAAAAACCGTGTCATACGCAGCGCTTCACGTGGCAGCTCAGTATCGCCGGGTGGAAGCCTGTGTAGCCTTGCTGCGAGGCGGTGCTGCTGCAGTAACCCCGGCCGGCACGAGTGAGATGACCTGCCTCGATGTTGCTGCGTCGAGAGGACACGCTGGGCAGCTGCTGCATGTCCTTACCACGGCCGAGCCAACGGACGTTCGGGAGGGTTTGTGCAGCATGGCGTTGCACTACGCCGTCAGCGCTAACAAGCCTGACACCATTCGCGACCTCGTAGCCCTTGTTGCCGACGTTGAATACATCAAGGCGGGCACGGTTCCGAACCTCCACGCGGCAGCGTTGCGAGACCAATACAAGGCGGCCAAGGCACTCCTGCAAGCTGGCGCTGATGTTGAGGCAAGGTTCGGCGGGAGCACACCTCTGCACTTGGCGTGTAGCTATGCCAAGAGTCGTGCGGTACAGCTTCTGCTCCATTGGGGCGCAAACGAGTACGCGACGGACTCCGACGGCAACTGTCCCTCCGGGGTTGTCGGCATCGACGCGCCACATATCAACATGGAGCTGTTCCCAGAAGACTTCGCCAACAAACAGACCGTAGAAAATTGTATCTGGCGTATGCTGGCAAGGGCACCGGCGGATCGGAGGTGGCGCCGCCGCGGCTGGCTCGTTGTTTGCCGTGGGCGCTGGTTGGCCAGGATCGGCGAGAGGGAGAACCGTTGTTCCGCTCAGCTTGAGTATGCCCCCGATGGGGCCACGGGCGCAAAGAAGCGTCGGGGAATAGCACCCGCCCCTGCTTTGGTCGTTAAGCCAAGGTATTTCTCTCTCGACAAGGGGAAAGCTCGCGGGCGAAACGAAGGTGGGGGCAGGCGCCTAACGGAGGCAGCAGCAGCAGCAGTGTTGAGGCTTGGAACAAGTAGCGTTTTGAGCGACGGCGGTGCTGGACAGGCGGCCGGGGCTGCGGGGCAGGGCGGGAGAATGCCCTTTGTGGCAGTAGTGGAGAAGCTGCTTCTGTTGCGAGAGGACTCGATTTTCAGGGAGATTGTGACCTTTTTGTAACTGCAAGTTGGTTGTCGGGCCATCCTATTTTATGCCTCCAGACCGGCATACAGATGTGCTGTAGGAGTCGGGCAAGAAAAGGGCGGCCTCGCCCGATAGTGAGTGGCATTCAATGACTCCTTGAGTTGGTTGCAGCCTATGAGTGCCTTATTATCCTCTTGGGAGGTTCAAGAATCACGCCGCGTTTGGAGGCATTTGTGGTAGGAACGAGCACAGAGCACCACACCCCCCCTACGCTGTGAGCCTCAAAGCAATACTATGTTCCGGAGAAATGTTGCTCTGGTTCTTGGACGGGACCAGAAACCGAATTTGCGGGCGGGGAGATCCAACCGGCGGCGTTGAAAGTTTTCCTGGCGAACGCAGCTGGACCAGCGAGTTGCAAGTTTCAAGCAGATTGGAGAGACAAGCCTCGTTGACAGATCCAAGCCGAGTGCGCCGGCCACAAATGTTCAATCGAGCCGGGTGTTGCTGCGAGAGCACCCCCTTGTTGCTATCTTGTTGGGCTGGCCTTTCTTTTAATGTGGTCGGCCCCCACTGGGAACCAGCATAGCTGGAAATCTACATCTTCATTTAAGGCTCTTCGGTGTTTTTGTTGTGCCCCTTTAAAAAAACGTACCCGGTGATAATTTTCCTGGAAAAAGCGAGGGTTTCAAATGAATAGCTCTACCCTGTAGTAATTACACACTCTCGCGCAATGCAATGCTCTGGGACGACTCAGGTTTAAAACCTGCTGCTGACGCTTACCAGGTACCGGCATGGCCTGTTTGACTTGATATGTGGTGGCAGCAAGGTGGTAGCGAGCAACACGCATTCCCCACTGTCGACTGAGAAGGCTTCTGTTTTGAAAGGTCACGTGTTGTGCGTCCGTCTGTCTGACCGATTGCATCCTTCACCAGGCATGACCTACGCATGTTTTCCCTCAGACGATCCCTATCGATTGGCGCCATAGCGCGACGGGTACCAAAAGCTGACAAACCCATCAACGTCGTGAGCCAACTGTCACCTTCTCGCGTGCCCTGTCGGTGCCTGGGGCTACCTGATACACAGGGTCGTACAGCCGGAAAGCACTCTCGCGTTTGCACTGTTGTTACAGTAGTATTACTGCATTAATACTGAATTTTACAGAATACGACAACGTTTGTGTCTACAGCGAGACTATGCCGAACGCCACCATTGTTGGCGGACCCAACCTATAAGTAAGTGCAGCCAGGTACAGCTACAATTCACGTCTGAAGAGTTACCGGTAGAGCACAATCAATCAGGCCTGTTGTCCCCTGCCGGCGACAACACGATAACGAATCTCATGCCAGTCCAGGCACATCCGACCATTTTGAAGGCAGAAGAAGCTGCCGCAAACTCCCAACAACAAAGTTGACGTGTCCAAGGCTACCAGCAGCTCCCTAGGAAAAATCGTCGGGGGAAAATTAGGTGAGCTCGTCATCCTTCCCCGTGCTCGTGGTCGGTGCTGGTGCTGCTGCGGGCGTCCTCCAATCGCCAGCCCCGTCCGATTTGCTCCGCGCCTCGCATGCTATTACTTGCTCCTGTTCCTCTCCAGTGGTCAGTGGTTTCCCCTCTCTTTTGCGTGCAGAAAACTCAACCTCCATAAAAATACGAGCGAGCGTCTTCCACAGCGTCTCCCCCGTTCTGATATGTACATCTTGCTAAGGTTTCTAGCGCGGGAAGAATTCGCAAGCCCACCTCCGCTCGTTGACTTACGGTCTCGACTTCTTCCTCGCCGCCAAGTCCTGCGTACTCGCAGGTGAGTGCCACCTCTATCCAGGCGGCACCCACCAGGTTGCCGCGACGGTGTCGATGTGCCTCCGCACACACCACATTATACAGACAAGGATGCAGCAGGAGGTGCTCGATATTATTGGCTGCAGTGCAGGCCTGCTAATAAGAAAAAGCCCAATAAGCACGTTAGGCTCACTTTTTGGGGGAAGCTGCTGTAATATTTTTTTTATGAAGAAACCGCGATCAGCAGCAAGCGCTTCTCTAAATCCTACCAGCATTTACAGTACCTTCTTCACACTACAGTACGTCTTGCAGTGACTAGCTCGTAGCCTAGTGTGGCCTTTTGTAGCGTGATCACTCTTGGCACATCAGCGCCATTCAACACGTTTAACGGCTATTTGTTCGAGCATCTATTTCATACTGTAGTACTGTAGCATGGTGATGCCAGGTAGTAGAGCGCCGACGGAAGGGACATCGGCGATGGATGAACTGTCCAGTCTCCTGAGACAGCTGGCGCAGGATAGGAAGGGAGTCTTAGAGCAAGATCGACGCGAGAGCGACCGGGAACTGGGGCGTGAAAACGATTAGCGTTTGAGGACGCAGCTTTTCGAGGAGATGGGTCGTAGGGATGCTGCGATTCGTGCAGTCGCGTCTGATCTTACAGTACTGGTGATTGGGTCGAAACCGCTACTACTATGTAGTGCAGAGGTAGAGAGGGAAGTCAGCTCGAGTGGGAATTTTCCAGGTCTAGGTGATGCAGCTAGCTTGCCCACGAGTGGCGCGAGTACGAGCGAGCGTAGACAGCCGCGGGGCTGAAGTCGGTTCTCGCGAGTTTGGGAGTCTCAAAACAATCAGTTCCGAAATTTAGTCGAAAATTAGAAGATTTCCCATTGTGGAAGGAGCACTTCGAAGTGTTCACCTCCATGGTTGGCTGCATGCGGACGTTCCTCGCAGATCATGATATCATGGTAGGTGACGTTTCGAAAGACGCTCAATAATTTCTCTCTCAGGGGTTCAGTGAGGACCACGTTAAGTCAGCCAGAGTAGCTTGGACTTGTCTGACAGAGAGCATCGTGAACCATCATGCTTGGTACTGTAGAGTATTCGCAACGAAATCACCAAATGCTGGGTGGAGGATATTGTGTGATTGGTTCCCGCCTAAAACGATGGCAGAACAGGTAAAGTGGTCGGCAGCGTACGAGGGCGCAAACATGGAGAAGAAAGGGGAGCCTGTGCAACATTTGGTCGAATTGACAAAATTGTTGGAGTACTCGCCTCCCTACGTGTGCTGAAATCGGTAGAAGGCGTAAACCGCAAGATGATCTTAACGCTCACCTCAGACTATGAAATGGAAGAGTGAACCATTTTATACCGGAAACGTGTCACTAGAACCGAGATTGAAAGCATCATTCGACAGAGATTCTCCCGCGTGGAAGGGGAAAGATGTGGGCAAGGCTCTATTTTCGGGTGGAAAATATATCCGAAACGCCTCTATGCACGTGTAAACAGGAGGGATACGGCGAGGAGGGCTAGTATTTCTCTCCCCCCCCGTATATTGGAATAACACGGTCATAACTGATTGAGGAAAAACAAAATATGGAAAATGGAGCGGAGAAGGCGTGCTGGTCCGGCAGGTTGAACGAGGTGTCGGACAATGGTGAGGACAGCGCGAACGATGCGGTCGGCCACGAGAGCTAGATACCGACGTGGGTAGCTTGTCAGAGAGCGTTCGATGTCCGCACATAACGGCGCTCGCAGTAAAACTCTCAGTGAGCTTATCCTTAAAGATATACCTGGAGCTTCGTTGTGGCGGTTCTGGTCCTCAAAAGACGCGACGTGGTGCTGTAGACAAACCCCTCCGCCTTCACGGCGGCTGGGTATACTTACAAATCGCACGAAGTATGATTTTATGCAATTTGATAAACGGGAGAAGAGCAAAGGAGAAGGACATAATTTCGTAGAGGACTGGAAGTAAAAATTAACGATTCCACCTTGGCCAGACGGAGGAGGGTAATCTCGCGGTGAAAGCCACCAAAATCCTTGGGTGGTTGAAGGCGGAAACCAACCTCAAGAGTAAGTCGAATAAGGTACTTGTACCATGGTACGAGTACGTATTTGTGGTTGCTGGCCATGCTCCCCACAGAATGCGCCGTTTCACAAAAACAAATTCCAGGCCTAACTATTGTGCACTAAAACGATAGTAGGTACTGTAGTTATTTCCCGGTTGTTGAGGATCCTCCCCCCGTGAAGTCAGAAAGCGTTCGGCCGAAAATGTGATGCTGCCCCCTCTGTCGTAGCGCGAACCGTGACCGTGACCGCGGATGACCTCGACCTTGACCTGGGCCTTGCCCTTGACCTTGACCTTGACCTCGACCTTCGATGTACAGGCAGGCGATCCTGTCTCGCGCTTGTGGCTGGAATCTATCGTGTAGCGCACATCCGCCGCACTATGTAGCTATTGTCTACTTTCAGCATCCATATATACGTCAAAGTCAGCAGGCCATACGTGATAGTATGAGCACAAAAGAAACGCCTCCTTACGGTAAGGGTGGCACCTATTGTTGTAAATGTTCCTGCGGGGTGTCACTTCTTCAGGAGGTCTATACCCCGACCAGACACTGAATCTGTGTACGACCGCGGCATGCTACATGAGACGGTGGCGGAGGTACAACTACAGCTACTATTTTCAGAGGACCCTCGCTTGAGAATCTCTGTACCGCACTCTAATCAAGTGACTGCATTGAAGGGAAAATGGAAGTACAACCCTGAAGGACTACTACCGGTGTCTCATGGCCGTATCGTAAAACACAGACGGTGACACTTGGACAACGATATGATTGGGTGGCTGCTCAGTTGACGAGTCCCGGCAGCCAGACACGCTTTAGCGAAAAAGTGCTTAGCCCCGGAAGTCAGACGCACTTCAGCGAAAACGTGCTTGGCTCCGGAAGTCAGACACACTTCAGCGAAAAAGTGCTTGGCCCCGGAAGTCATACACACTTGAGCGAAAAAGTGCTTAGCCCCAGAAGTCATACACACTTGAGCGAAAAAATGTTCCTCCTATTGTAGCATGGCCGAAGTGTGTACTACTGTAGTAACGAAAACACTGTACCGGGTAAGCAACAACTAACAACTGCATTCCGCATTCCGACTATACTCTGGGTACTGTAGTTCCTCACTTGAGAATCCCCGCTATTAATAGCCACAACTATTTTGGCCCAAACCTGCAATAAGGCTATCACTAAGGCTAGCAATATGGCTACCAATAAGGCTACCAATAAGGCTGCCAATAAGGCTACCAATAAGGCTACCAATAAGGCTACCAATAAGGCTACCAATAAGGCTACCAATAAGGCTACCAATCAGGCTGCCAATAAGGCTACCAATAAGGCTGCCAATAAGGCTACCAATAAAGCTACCAATAAGGCATGCCCTATCGGAACAGGCGTCAAGATGCCCAGTAAGGCATGCCTTGCACCAACCTTCTCCGAATCTATCTCCTCAACTGCTGACTGCTGCTAGCAGCTACGGTAAGGAGGCTACCCCTACTATCGCCGCTATCGCCACTATCGCCACTATATTGCCACTATCGCCACCATCGCCACCATCGCCACTATCGCCACTACCACCTTTAGACCACCCGGCCAAAGTGACCCATTATCTCTCCCAAAATAGAACTTTGTGTTTTTCGGCGCAGCGTAACAAGCAGTGAATTTCGCGAAATCAAAGTTTTCATAAAAAAAGCGTAAGACTGCGAAAAGAATAAAGTGGTCACTTCTCCGAGTGGCTCTGATTGGCTGAAACTTTTCCGAGTGGCTCTGATTGGCTGAAACTCTTCCGAGTGGCTCTGATCGGCTGAAAAAAACGGACCTACCCCCCCCCCCCTCTACCGTGACCCCAGTCCCTCTCATAGAACTCCCTCGCGGCATATGCATATGATGCTACCTAGTATGTGTTGAATGCGTTTCTACACTTACTTGTTGTGTCAACCAACAAAAAACTGTCACGACACTCTCATGCCGTGTCCGCTGGAAAAACAAATTGCTGCGTATCCCAGACCGATACGGAGCAGCACAACACTCTGTTCTCTGTTCGGCCTGCAGAAAGCACTACTACTGTGGTGCCGCTATCCTCAATACACCCTATAGTACCCCCTGTCGACATACATCGGAGGCATACCTCCTAGGCGCGCTGTATGGTCATAAACAACAACCGACTGTGTCGGGAAACGCCGGGTTCGGGTTCGTGCCCTAAGAGGGGCAGGCGGCTCTCTTGAACTCGTGGCCGCATGGTACTCGGTTTGAGCCTGGTCATAGCAACCGTCCGGCGTTGCCAATGATGCTGAGCATACTGTTGGGCTGGCTGTGAATGGCTTGGACCGCCTCCTCTGCGGGTGCAAGTTCCGAACGAGCATTATCGCGATATCATAGCGATCAATACCAAAAGCCTCAAATGTTGGTGATAGTACGAAGCTTGAGCATTTATTTGGTGACTTTTCAAGTTTGGCAACATGGTTGTGGACGAGGCGGTGTTGCTACCTTGATTCGTGTATTAGACGTTCCGTGTAATTACACTTTGAATAATCGCACGTAGCATTATGAACGCAGTCAGTGTTGAATGTGGGTCGACCGACTGAAGGCTGTCGGCTGAAAGCAACATATATTCACAAGCAAATGTTTGGTCTCGGGCTGTTGGAGACAAGTTGCTTCGGCTGAATAAACCAAAGTATATTAACCTGATCGGCGTATGTATGTACACCGGGCGAATAATGAAAATTGTGTATAATACCTTGGCCCACAAGTCTGGTGCTGTTGTCTTTCTCGACAGACAGCTCAAAACTGTCGGTCAAGTGTACCGCTGGCAAGGCCTCTACGAGCTTCACAGATGAAATCAAGCTAGAAGGTTAAGACAATTAGTGCAGTGCTATGTTGAAAACAAAACAAACGTTAACAAAAGGTGAGTGTAATCCCTCCGAGCGTCAGCCGCTCGCTCTTCCGCTAACTACTGGCGGTGTTGCGTCGTTCGCAGTATCGCAATTAACCTCTACAACGGACGAAACGCCCATAGACTCCCTTCGTTCCATCGGGTTCCCTCTAGCTTGCAAGATGCATTAATCTAAAGTGCTGCGAGCCGAGGGAGAATGGAGGATGATGGCCACTGTTGGGTGCAGTATACGTAGAGAAACCACGCCTGTCAACATTTCGGCTGTATACTGTATGGTCTTGGCGGCTGCAAACACGCCCGCTATGACAGCAGGTATGTATGCATTCCTTCCATGTGTCCTCCGCGAGTTAATTATGAGTGCTTCACAGTTGTTTACAACTGCATTAAAAAAACAACAATTTATTATTTAATACTCTTCCATGTAATTCAAGACACATGAAATCTTAAGTATACGCAGGTTTAAACACTTCGAAGTAGACGTTATACCTAGCCAGTAAGGTACATCCGTAAACCGAGAAAAGAAAAAGTTGGGAACGCCAATGTGCATCCCTCTGTTTCTGTGATATCAGACGTGTTTGTTCATCGTCAGGTCTACCGCCAGGTACGTACTACGGTACACCTTTTTTTATTATAAAGAAAAAAACGTCAGGTGTGAGATCGAGGATTTCGTCGAATCTCAACTTTGCAAGCTGGGTGGGATACTTCGATCGCGCGTTTATGTTACACTCGACGGCATAGCTGCTCTCGGTTCGGGGCAAAAATTGGAACCGCTAATAATGTACATCCCTCTGTTTCTGTGATATCAGACGTCTTCGTTCATCGTCAGGTCTACCGCCAGGTACGTACTACGGTACACCTTTCTTTTTTGTTACACTCGAATGCATAGCTGCTCTCGGTTCGGGGCAAGGCGTATAAACGCCAAGGTGCCGCAACCAAGAGGAAACTTCGAGACAGGTGAAAAGCTGCATTTTGCTTCTCTCTAGGGGGGGGCACTTTCCGGCCAAAACAAATTCTGAGAATCGAGGCGCCTCAAATACACAAAGAATTAGCCAATATCGTCGGAGTCCCATAAATTTTGTCCAACAGCATTCGCCATGCCTCTAATGTGATGGAGTGTCATACGGTATTCGTATGTGTAACCATTGATGTATTAGTTTTGTGGTTTGGTGAAGAGGTCCTCAAGGGAGGGCCCTCAGAAATGATCAGGCCTTACCAGGTAGGTGTTACCCCTGGTGTAGATGCGTCGTGGGTACTATTACGGGGGACCATAGTTAATAGGACCTACTGTAGACACAATAGGACCTACTGTAGACACCAAAACCCATATA
>JAYJME010003963.1:0-11461 GCA_036873775.1 Costaria costata | reverse complement strand
TCCACGTACTCGAGGGGAGGGCGCTCGTGTTTTAGCCGTTCGTCTATTAATAATTGCTCCGCCCAATAAAAAACAGTTGATTTGGCCAACTTCCCGCCTGCTGAATTTCCTTTTTTTCCTTGTATATTTCGTTGGCGTTTCCTTTTTTTTTAGTTGGCTGGGCTGCTAGGCCGCATGCTGCGATCTACCATTAATATATTTATCTGATGCCTTGATTTGCAGGTACTACTCCATGGAGATCGAGTATTTCATGAGCTCGCTGGCGTCTGACGTGATGGGCATCCTCACCGAAAACTTCTTGTGGATGCGGACTCTTGGCTCGACCCCCATCCTGGAGAACGAGGTAAACACATAACCGCTGTTTAGAAAATCCATGCAATTTCAAACATACCTGGCATCCATGATAGTGTCTTGCCGAAAATATGCCGGCGCCACCATTTCTCCGGAACAATATCGCCCCGCACGGTTTGGAAACCCCAACCCCGAGGAGGATACGGCTTCCCAGCGTGCTGGAGGGACAATTGGCATCCCTTTTTTTTGCTTTGTTGCATGATGCAATGATGTTGTACCGTGTAACTGTTGTCGCTGTCGTTTGTAGTGGGCGCAATGCCGGTTTTGAGAACGATCTAGTGTTAGATGTCCACAAATACACGTTTTCCTTCCCTATCCTTGAATAAAGCCGCAGACAGATGATGCTGTGCTGCTGTCGTGTTTTAGTGGAAGCAGCGACGATTTTTGTCGAGAACGATGTTATAGTGTTCAGAAGCCACGATGGACAAAAAAAACATGCACAGTACTTAGTATGCCTCTGTTTGTATACGCCATACTATTAATAAGAGGTTGTGATTACTATGTTCCTCCTTAATAGTTGTACACAAGGCGTTTTGAATTCTTACAATCTATCAGGGATGTGTACCACCGCAAATGGAAGAGCGGACGTACCGGTAAAATGCCGCAAACTGGCCAACTGTGGAAACCGCTCGCAAAGAACCGCAGCGAAAAATTATTGCAAGGCGGGAAATCAGGGGATGGATCGATATCATCCCATGTCTAAAATCCCCCAAAAATAGGGGTTTCAAGTGTGTATGGGGTACATTTTTTTTTTTTTCCACCAGGGGCCAGCACAAAAAAAATCCGAAACCGTATTCTTTCTGAGGACCGCATGTAATTTGAGACCCGCTGAGAACCGATAATATACCGGTATTGCACGTCCATGCTTTTTATTCTGATATAGAGCAGTACCGGCCCTCTGGTAAGAAACCGGGATGCTGGCCTAGGCTAGATGCCTTATTTGAGAAAGGGCGTGTTCCACACTGTCAATAAAATTATCATAGCCGCTCCAGAATTTGTTGTTCCCCCGGAGATCTCAGGCTGAGTTTCTTGTACGGCTCTTCTTATCAGAGGGCCGGTAGTGTATACTTGTACGGGTCAAGATGACGTGTGCTGACGTGCACACGCGTAGCCTAGTCTTAACGCTATGCTTCTTTTTCTTGTGTCTGTTTTTTTTCCGTCAACCATGGTCGATCTCGTCACTTTCGGTGCGCTGCTTGCTGTATGTTTTTTTATGAATATGTAGAACCGGGAACGCTTTTCTGAGCGCATCGGAAATGTGGCGGACAAGCTCGAGCACTGCGACCTTCACATGAGCCACGGGGCGGGGGGGAACGTGGGCGGCTACCTCATGGCCGACACGTCCAGCAGCAAGCCAAGGGAGGAGTCCGCGCTTTCCAAGACAACCCACGGCAGGCGAGATGCGAGAATTTTTATCCAAACGCAGCTAACTATATATAATACCCTACCAGGTAGCCAGCTAGGTGACTGGTCGGCGACGTATTGTCAGCCAACTCACAACCCTAACCCCTGCTCGTAATTTTTCCTGTCATTGCTGACCTTGTCTGGCGTATTGTTGGCATCGTAGAATTACCCCTGACTCTTTGTTGGTGTGATTGTTGGTATCGTAGACTTACCTGGTGGTGGTGATATTCGTCGCGCGGTGCGTGCTCTGGTAGGGGTACCACCTACATTTTCTGGGGCTCCTCCTCACTCAACCCCCTTAGAGCCGGAAACGGTTTTTGGGCTCAAAACTACTTGGAAATAGTGTGGGATACTTTTTTGGGGTAGTGAAAGGGTTATAACCGCTTTGGTGCCCCAAAATAACGACCTAACCAATGATATCATAGCGTTGGTGTTACCAACCGTCTACGAGCAGCGTGGGCGGCGCCCAGCAGCACGGGGAGGATCATGTTGCGCCCGGGCTGTACGACTCTTAGAATTTTATCTCGGACACCAAATGTTGCATCATCGCCCGGTCACTCAGTGGCCGTTGCGGCAATCGCGACTTTTTAGTGCCAATTTCCCCCTGTGAAGTCCCAAGAGGGTTATATATAAGGAGTTAGATACCTCATCCAACAACCGACACTGAAAAAAAAAGGTAGGCGCTTAGTAGCCCGATGTGCAATCCCCATGGGCTAGAAAAATATCTAACGAACACATTAACGTTTTCCAAAACACACATCGGATCCGAAGATATTGGGGTTGCTCCTCCGTTCAGGACCCTCGTCAAGTGAACAACCTATGGGCACGGCTCGCGTGTCCTGTTTTCCCATACCGCAGTCGCATCCCATCCACTGCACGATCGTACAGTAGCATGCTTTTTTTATATCGCAGCAATCTCCACCGAGTGTAACGCAGCCCTCCGACCGATTGCACACGGCGCGCGATTTTTGCTCCCATGACGACGATACTGGCCGCTTTTGCCCCTTCAGCTCCGAACTGGCGATCGAGCACTGCCAGGGACAAATGACCCAGATCACCAAGAGCATCGTCTTCGGCCTCAAGTAGGCCTCCCCGCTAGGCCTGACCATGGAGAAGCCGAGAACATACCGCATACTTGTATGGCAAGTGTACAACACACACCCGTCGGACGACTTTCAATGCCGATTTTCTCGATGACCGGTATATAGAGTTGGAACGCCGAGCGAGGCGTCTATGGGAATATCTCGACAAGATTTTCCGAAAGCCGCGGTTGTCGTTGTTTGTGCCCCCCTTAAGGCTGCTTTTGGAGGAAATCGGCTCTGAAATTATTTCACGGGGTGTGTATACACACTGTCATACCTGGTATACGGTAGGTAGTCTTAGGCATCAAGCAGGCCAGACCAACGAGAGAGTCGAGCCCATGGGCTTCGAGTAGGCCTGACCATCGAGAAGTCGAGACCGTGACAATGGTGTTTGGCCTGGCGCGGGCAGGACCAAACCAGCGAGAAGTCGGGACCATGGCCGACCAATTAGTTTCGTATTGTCGGCCGGTTGTTCATTACCCCCGGCGACGTCTCTCGGCCTGACCATCGAGAACCATCGAGAAGTCGAGACCATGACAATGGTCTTCGGTCTCGAGCAGGCCGGACCATACCAACGAGAAGCCAAGGCCATAGGGCAGACCGATTTGTTTCGTGTGTCGGCCGGCTGCTTGGTACCCCCGCGACGTCTCTCGGCGTCATGTGTATTCCGTGTTTTTTTTTTTTCCCGATAGGATGGCACCAACTACTCGTACCATAACATAGTACAGTGGGTACCCCGCTTTAAGAGCACCCCGTGACAAGCCTAAAGCCTAAAGAAGCGCTCTTAACCCCTTTAGAACTGCACCCACATTTTTTGGGTACAAACCTCTTGGAATTTGTGTGGCATATATTATGCAGTGGTTGTAGGGACTGGCTGTAGTGGGCAATGTATAGGCTTTAGTATAGGCCGGCCATGCCGGTTTCTCTCGTCTAGGCCTCTCTTAAACCGGTGTACCCGCTGTACGGCAAAGCAGCTGTCGGTGTCTTGGCTTAATGCAGGCTGGGGGGCGGTGGCCTGTGGGTATTGTTCGGTGTGATGAGCTTTCAATGAAGAAGCTACGGGTGGCGTCTACCTCAACAGTTCCTGAACGTGGAGCTTTTGATTTCTACGCAAATATGAAATATTCGGCATCATTTTGGCGTCGCTCAGCTTTGAAGGCGCTGTTGTTAGCCTTCGTACCAAGTCGTACCAGGACTCAACCTTGTATGATTTGTATGGGTTGACGGTTTGACCTTTCTTGGGTTGTTGAATGGTGCAGTTTTTTTTAGCTGGCAGCCGGCCGCTTTTGCTCCCTACCGCTGACGTTAATATGTTTTTTGCCTCTGCTCCAAAAGCTTGAAAGTCGCCGCCACAACAACACGGCCTTACGTATGTACGAGGACTGAATTTTGTATGATGTGTATGATTTGACGATTTGACCGTGCTCGAGTTGTTGAGTAGTACGCTTTCTTTAGCGGCAGACCACTTTTTTCCTCCCTGTCGCTGACGTTATTATGTTAGTTTTGTCTCTGCCAGAAAAGCTTAAAGTCTCCTCCACAACAACACGGCCTTACGTATGTACGAGGACTGAATTTTGTATGATTTGTATGATTTGACGATTTGACCGTGCTCGAGTTGTTGAGTAGTACGCTTTCTTTAGCGGCAGGTCACTTCTTACCTCCCTGTCGCTGACGTTATTATGTTAGCTTTGTCTCTGCCAGAAAAGCTTAAAGTCTCCTCCACAACAACACGGCCTGACGTATGTACGAGGACTGAATTTTGTATGATTTGTATGATTTGACGATTTGACCGTGCTCGAGTTGTTGAGTACTACGTTTTCTCTAGCGGCAGGCCACTTTTTACCTCCCTGTCGCTGACGTTATTATGGTTGTTGTCTCTGCCAGAAAAGCTTGAAGTCGCCCCCACAACAACACGACCTCACGTATGATAACTCAAGTTTGTATGATTTGTATGATTTTGACGATTTGACCTTGTTTTACTGCTTTGGTGGTGCTTGGTTATTTGCTGGCGGTCGGTCACTTTACCTCCAAACCGCTGACGTTGGTATGATTTTTGCCGCTGCCCGAAAAGGTTAAAAACCGCCTGTACAAAACGGTCTTGCGTACATACTGTACCAGGACAGAGCGTTGTATGATTTGTAGGATTTGATGATTTGACCTTGAAGTGCTTGAGTGGTACCTGGTACAGATTTGTTTTAGCTGGCTGCCGACCACTTTACGCTGACATTGGTATGCTTGTTGCCTCTGCCCCCAAACTTAAAAATTGCCTCCACAACAACACGGCCTTCAGGATGCAACTTGTATGATTTGTATGATTTGTAGCTAATGATTTGACCTTGCTTGAGTGGTACCCTGGTACATATTATTAGCTGGCGGCCGGCCACTTTACCTCCAAACAGCTGACGTTGGTATGATTTTTGCCTCTGCCCCACAAGCTTGAAAATAGTCTCCACTACAACACGGCCTTACGTACGTACCAGGACTCAACTTTGTCTGGTTTGACCTGGCTTCGAGTGCTTGAGCGGTACATTTTATTTTTAGCTGGCGGCCGGCCACTTTACCTCCCTACCGCGCTGACGTTGGTATACTTTTTATCTCAGCTAAAAAAAATCAAAAGTTGACTCCACACCCCCCCTACCGCTGACGTTGGCATATACCGGTATGTTTTTTGCCTCTGCTCGAAAAGCTGAAAAGTCAACTCTACCATGCCGCTGACGTTGGTATGTCTTTTGCCGTGCTTAAAAAGCTAAAAAAATCGTCTCCACAACAACGCGACATGGGACATGGGTGAGGGCTGTTTGCGTGGTTCTGTGACAACCCCAACCCTGTGAAGCAAGTGGCTGCTTGATACACACGCCGCTAATGTACAGCTGTTGCGGATATTGCACACATCGGAAATATCAGATCTGCGCGTGGTGCTGTGACAACCCCAACCCTGTGAAGTGGCTTGCTTGATAGATAAGCCGCTAATGTACAGCTGTTGCGGATATTGCACACATCGGAAAGATCCGATCTATCCCGATCTCATCATCTAGATCTTTTGGGGGCAGATACGAGTAGGTCTTTCTTGATTTGTATGATCTGCATGATTTAGAGCCGGGTGGGGTCTGTATGGTATTATGGCTCTTGTGCAGCATCTCATAACGGCAATGATGGGGTCTATATACGATCTACTGTACGATTACTACTACTGCAGATCGTGATCTGTCCCATGTGCGGAATATTGCGTGGTGTATCAACCAAACAAAGGTGTTTTACTAGGTACCGGTATACCGGTAATTTTTCCCTCCAAACCAGGTACACACTACGTAGAAGAGTACGCCAGGTATATTTATGATACCAGGTATGTGTCATGTAGTGATGTGATACTGGGATGATACAACGGCGTCCTCCTGGCGTGTGCATGCGTTCGAACTGAAGTCAATGTAACTGTAGTATGCACACGTTCGAACTGAAGCCAACAGTGCAGTACCTGGTATGCAAAGGACACAACAACTGAAAGCTGTCGTGAGATGATAAGATCACGGCATTGAAGGGGTTACACGACTCCTGCGCGACCAAAACCCAACACCTATGATACTCTGGTCCTTGCTCGTGTACTGGATGATATGATGCAGCCATCGTACTCGTACGTAGACTGACGTAGATAGTAGCTACGACCAGATATGATTAATACCTGGTACCTACCACCTCAGACCTAAGGTACGAGTATACGAGTATGATACCAGTACTTGTCTGGTACGGGTATACGGAAAAGGGTACACATACCAGGTAGTACGCAAAGCATCGCCTTTTCTGCAGCAGCGTAGTAAATACGAAGTCCACAACAACAACACAAGCTTTGTTGTGATACTACTGGCTAGTATTTGCTCCTGCAGTTCTAGTTACTAGCACAGCACCAATAACGCCACTCGTGGTAGATCCGTCGACCTCGTCGGCTTTACGGCCGTCGATGTCAAAGTTGCCGTCTATGGGGAATGATTGATGCGCTTTGTTCAAAATTTCAAATTTCAAAATGGAAGGGTTTCCAACCCAAAACGCATGCTCACCGTGCCCGGGATCCTGCTTACACAATCCCCCCGCGTCATCTTGAGTTGGGAGCAGTTCACAGCCGTAGTTCGCCGACTTCACAGCCAACATCACGTATCGCCATGCCTCGTTGCACAACCTGGGCGATAAGCAGACCAGTGCTGCGCGCAGCTGCTGCAAGTAGCCGTCAAGGTTCGCGATGGAACCTTTCAGCTCGAAGCGGAGATGGGAGGCAAGCCACAGCAGCAACAGCAGCAGTGCAGGGTGCTGAGCCAAGGATGCCGAGACTGACGAACCGCATGAGGCGATTGGCTAGAGCTCACCCGGAAGCGGTAGGGGCGATCTCCCCCGCTGCTGTTGAAGAGAGCCGCTCACAATACTCAGCCGGTTCACCGCACCGCGAGGTAAGCAACGGTAGACAACTCTCGTCCAATGCAATAGCTGTCGGTGCCCTTGCTTTCCAACAGACAATGTTGGTGGACGCCAATCCAGGTCATGACAGCAAGCAGGTACTGGTACGTTGGTGTCAGTGCTCCTGCCGGCTATGCGCTGATGTCATGCACCTACTCGTACCCCTGCTCCTGTTGGCTTCTGCATCGAAGGCGTCGTAGAGCTGCAGAGCTCTACCGCCGATGGCACAGCAGTAGTATTAGTAGGGAACGCTAACCATGTTTGTCGTACGTCGTGTCCAAGGTTGAAATGCGGCTTATCGCGATATTACCTCTCGTAACATTGTTACCGGTATGCGGTATGATGGTAACTCAGTTGCGCACGCACGCGCGGTCAAGCTCCTGACAGCGGGTAAGCCGGAAGCTCACAACGCCATACCGCACAACCCCAGCAACGGTACTGCCACTGACGATATTATATCAGGTACTGTGTAAGGTACCAGTATCAAGTACGGCCAGCCTCAGCGAGACGAACGGTACGGTTTCGTTCTAGAGCACAGCTTGACTACCCTGCCTCCAACCGCTGTATACGTAATCTTACCAGACATGATGTACGACTCGTTGGTTCGAACTCAACCTCTCGCATGTTTGCGGCTTTTGACAGAACTTTAGTATGGCTCTACAGAAAACCGTCTCTAAAGCAATAACGCCTCGACAACAATAACAGGGAATACCGTAACAATAACGCATTCCTTTCTGTATATCCTATCGTCGTCTTCGTTGTCATCGTCGTCTTTTGGCGCCACGTCATGCTGCACCTTACCCCACCCTCAGCAGGGCAGCAGCAGCAGCATTTCGGGGCCAAAAGCATGGACCAATGCGGACCTCGGCACCCCAGAATTTTTCGAATGGCTCAACACGATTCCAGCTGATGCCGCCGAGCGCCTCGGTAGGTGATGGCATGAAGCTGTAGGCAGAATCAAGTATGACGTGCGGTATTGTACATATTAACTAATCCCTTGTTGGAAGGGAAAAATTGTGGATCGTAGATGACGATTACAGCGCCGGCCACACGAACAAACCGGGGCGGGTATCTTGGTTGAGGGGCGTGCCCGAACTGAACTGAAGAGACTGTACGAGACGCGCGTACGTAGCAGCTATTTACTATTACGGGGGACCATAGTAAATAGGACCAAATATTGATAGCAAAAACAGGGAAATATATAGTTTTGGGTGCCTACAGTAGGTTCTATTGTGTCTACAGTAGGTCCTACTAACTATGGACCAAATATCAATATTGTTAGCAAAAATAGGGACATCTATAGGTTTTGGTGTCTACAGTAGGTCCTATTGTGTCTGCAGTAGGTCCTATTAACTATGGTCCCCTGTAACATTACACCATAGTAATCAGGTCCTCCCATAGACACAAAATACATATATATTCCCCAATTTTTACTGCTGTACGAAAGCATGTTTGGTCCTGATTACTATTTCCCCCCGTAAATATTGATGGTTTTACTGCTACAAGCTCTTCCTAGAACGTGGAGAATGTTGCACTCGTCGTTTTTTGTTGTTGCTTGCACATGGGTCCCAAGCGGGTTCGTCATGAATGTTAACTGCTGCTGTCTGTAGTACGGGCCCGGCAACAAGAAACGCCTACCTGAGCAAGGCTTGAAACCTTATCGTGACATCAACCTTGAAGCAACGTCGAGCATAGGCTAATATATACCGGCAGGGTTTGTAGGAAAAAATTGGACAACACTTGGACAAAAATTCGACACTAAGACAAAACCTAGACACAACCTACACAAAAATCTAGACACAACCTATGGGCATAATCTAGACATAAGGTAGGGAAAGCCTAGATATCACCGACTAACTGCTCCGTCGGAGATAACGGGTACATGGTATATGAAAGGGTGGCTCTCGCTAGGAACTCGCTCTGATGAACATTTTATATTTGTAGCTGTCGCCACCTGAGCTGTGTGCGCTTTTAAGGCATGGTTGATGATCCAAAAGAAACAAACCAAAAACAAGATTTTTGGTCGGGACGACGCGGAGACCCGGCTTCAAAAACCTCCGGTGTCTTCACCGAGCTCAAAAGGGAGCCCCTATGTGGTAGGCCACCGCGTAAATTAGCAACTCTCGCTTCGCCCGTCATGAAGGTAGTATAGCTGTCGTTTAGGAACTCGCGCAGCAGGGTATTTGTTACTGTCATCAACTTGTGTACAATGGTTGCCGGACGGCGCTACGGCGTACGTCGGAGGCTTCAGGCAACTCGAAATGCGTCTCTTGTATGAAATTTTGTGTAAATGCCAAAAATAGGTATACCTTTTGGGAGCGTACGGCGTACCAAGGTACCAGTATGTCGTACGCTTCAGTGAGAGCTCGAGCGGGGTCTCTGTTTTTTTGTGGCCCCTGTCAAAATTAGCAACTAACTCTCTCGCTTCGCCCCTAAAATGATAAATTGGTGCAATCGCAGCGGAATTTGAGGACGAGGAAGACGAGGAAGGCGAAGAGGAGGAAGGCGGTGTCGTCAATATCGGCAAGACGTTTTTGATCCCGCGAGCTAGGATATCTCTCTACGACCAGGACATTTTCGCGCCCCCCCTGCTGGAGGCCAGGGACAAGGTGAGCCAGACGGTCCCAGCGATGCGGTTTAGTAACCCTACCGGGTGTCATCCGTTTTTTTGCTTGTTTTTTGTGTGTGGCATGTCTAGAACCACGACTCTACACCTCCACCAGCACTCCTGTAGACTAGCCCTGTAGCTTACGTATAGAGCTGCAGGTACACTTGTGCACGTGCCGGTGTTACCGCCTAGGTACTGGCACCGGTTTCCCCCCATGCGATGATTTCTACAGTGTAATGCATCGAGGGGTTTTCGAAAGCCTGACTAAAAACAAAAAATAGTCCATCTGGGGTATAATTATTATGATTCGTGACTATTAATTTGCTTCGTACCTGGTACTTCAAGTATATGTTTAGCATTATGTATGAACATTGTGCTTGTATTTTAAAGCAATAGAAAACTTAAAACTTTCACGAGATGTTAACTCGTGAATTGTGTTCTCTGTAATATGTTTTACCATAGTCACGGAGTCGTGATCGCTTGTTTCCTGAACACCAACCATCCCCCCTCCCCTTATCCCTTCCTCCGGCCGGCACAATGGATACCGCATGCAATGGTTGTCGCCTGCAGGTACTCGAAGCCAGGTCGCTGGCACAGCTGAGGAGAGCTCACGAACGCTTACGGACCACGGAGGCCTCCCTGCTGTCGGGGGTAGGTTGATGGTCGGTTGAGGTTTGGTAGTACATAGTGGGTGTGCCGTGTTGTTGTGGTGGGTGTGCCGTGTTGTTGAGTCCGACGGTGGTCGCCTGGTATTCTCATACAATAGGCGGCCCCTTGTAAGCTTTAAGGGACCCTACTTACAGGTGCGTTCGGGGTTGCAGGCCCCTTATATGCCGTCGTCCCTTATCAGAGTTGATACCGGTCTCTTACAGTCAATAGTGGGCGAAAACCCACGATCTCAACCCCCAACAGCGTACGGATGCTACGGTAGGGGTGCAACCCATTTTTTTCGAGGCTCCTCTTAAGAAGCTCTATGTCTCACCCCCAAAAACTTGGCTTCTGAGACAAAAAACGAAATTGGAACCCAATGCAAAATCTCATGACCTAGGTGTAAAACGAAATATAGTGTTAGACAAAAAAAAATGTTTTTTTAGTTGCTGAGTGGAGGAGCTTCATCAAGCAGAAAACCTTTTGCCCACAAGCGATCTACCCCTATCGTATCATAGCATATGGGTCAACAGACGCGTGCTGCGATAGAGGTATCATATCACGTTTTGGCTAAAAACAATTCTGGACGATGGAGCGTTCCTTCACCCAAAATCGTCGGGATTCCATTCCTGATTTTGCAATATAATTCGTTGTGTCCCTAGGCCATGCGATGAATCATCGGGTTAAGCTCACAATATTGATATTTCTCAAAGTTGGGTTTTGGATGAGTTACAGAGCCCCCCCAAGCGGGTAACATTACAAAAAACATGGAACAACACCCCTATCGTACTACTATTGGTATTAGTACTATTAGTACTATTAGTAGCATGTGTCAACAACAACAACAACGTTTCGTGTTTCGTGACGCTTTCCGCAAGGACAGGCGGGTAACTACCGAACGGTAGACGTGGGGTTCGAGGAGCCGGCT